>BQNB010008470.1:13854-87114 GCA_026074375.1 Tanacetum coccineum
GTGTTCTTGGCAAAATCTTCAAAATCTTTTTTCTTCTTATTTCTTGTGGTTCGGCCGGATAGAGAAAAAGAGAGAGAGAGAGAGAGTTTTGTGTTTTTGATTTTCAAAATGATGCATGTATGTGAAATGGTTGAGGTGGTGGAGGTATATAATGGTACTAGGTGTGACATCATAGCAAAATTTTAGCCATCATGTCCCCTTATCCCCTAGGCGTCCAAAATAGGATCCAAGGAGGGTCTCGAGTTTTCCTTTTTGTGTCGGGATCAATTAAAACTCAATTCTCATTTATTTAAAACGTCAACCAAACTTAGTTATCATTTCCATTGCGTTTAAAATCATTTTTTCATAAACCTGGGTTATTCATATGACACTTATCTCATTAGATTACTACAAAAATCCATTTTGAGCCGTTATCGGCCGACTCCGGACCGAAAACATAAATTTTTGACAAAACTCAACTGAACCTTGCTCATCCAATTAAAAATACTTCAAATCACCAATTATAGCTTGGAAACTTATATTCACCCAAAATTTCACCTTTTTACGACCGTAACGGTCTTTTACTGAATTTCACAGAAACAACCGTTTTTCTGCTAACTTTCCAATCTCACACTCACGATTTTCAATTTAAATCAATGTTATTTCAATATTATGAATTTATTAAATAAATAAACCCATTAACACATTCCCAACCTCATAAATCTCCATACTTAAATAAATTGTCGTGCCGGTATGCGTTGCGTGATGATTTTTCGCTAAACGCCAGAAAACTTCCCGGAAAGCATTGAAAACCCCAAAACCACTCTGAAATAGGAAAATGAATCATAAATGATTCATTTATGAACTCCACACTTTATTAAAACTCTCGGTTAAACCGAAACCGCCTTTACGCAAAATAGACAACAGGAGTTAACTTTTCAGCTTTCATCAGGAAAACTGACAAGATCGAAAGACTCCAACATACAATACTATAATATTTTATAATACTTAACCCTGAGCAAATTACCGGTTATCACAGTCTCACCCCTTTAAAATAATTTCGCCCCGAAATTCAACTCAAATTACCAACTCACGACACTAACAGGAAATTCCATTCCTCAAAGAATCACATCAATCACTAGGATTTAGTCTTTTCAAGCGAGGTTTCTTATGATCCCTCTAAAGACTAAGTCTTTCTACAGTCCAAATTCTACACTTTCTCTTAGTCAATCCATATCCCGATCATAAAATTACGATACCTCTTAACTACTCTTAATTGAGAATTTCTCACACCTTAGGTCTAACGGTCTCAGTCGGTGTCAGATATGACCCTTCCTCGACACGGACGACTAATCTATCAGATTTGGCATTGCCAAACTTTCCAGTTATTCAACCAATAGGACTAACCCTACAGGTATTGGCCCTATCATAAACTACGACTCTCACACTCTAATAACTTTCTCAAGAACACTCCATGGTTCTTACCACACTTACTTACTCAAAATCCCTAAGTAAACCTTACTTGGTCAAACAATCCCGGCTCTACCTTTCTAGAAAGACCGTTTCATAATCTAAACCACATCATTATTCTCCTTAAACTTTTCCAAATTAATCCTACTCCATGAGTGTCTTATACCCCACGTCACTTAGGTGGGTCAAGATACCTCTCGAAAGCTTACACAATAACAAGTATGATCATATTTCCCAACTGATCACCACAACTCTTTCCAATACTCTATGTGACCATTCACAGTCTATTACCTTCCTTTTAGCTCTCCTAACAAGATGGTATAATCGATTAGCCCGAATACATTTCGAGCTTACAGAATATACAAACTACATCGTACGCCAAATCCTAGTAAGGAAGTGGGTATCCGCTCTATCACGAGCAACCAATCACAACGCACTCACACACAACAAAACTACGCTCTCAAACTAACAAGAAATGAAATACCGCTATCCATGAATATCGAACAAAATTTCCTTCACTATCACGAATCGATTTCAATACAAATCACCTAATAACTAGGATGATTCATCATAACTACCAATACAAAAGAAACTTTTCTAATCATAACTGACACTAACCGATGCTACCCGGTTTAGTGATATACACAAACTACTAATCCAAACCTCATATACCCTACGCATCTCCTTTGGGCTCCTGCCCTCTCCTTATATTGTCAACAACCTCAGCCAAATCTAATCGCGCACGTCTCTCCTCAGCAAGCTGTAATCGCAAATCCCGGTTCTCTCCATGCATATCACTGATGGCATGTCACAGAGCTGCCCTCTGTGTATTCGTCCCTGGCCCTGCCACGACTTACAGGCTAACACTAGTCTCCATATCGCCCTAAATGTCACTGCGACCCTCTCCTATTCGTACTCTAGACTCCTAAAACCGATACTCTGGGATAAAATCTCATCCACTAACCACACCCCACCCATAGTAAATAACTCTCCAAGTCCCTTTCATACCTCTCAAATAATGCAGACGATAGCTCCTACTAATCTACTGCATGATCACGGAACAATCCCCCCCTTCACTCGACTTGAGCTCCCAGCTTAGTCAAAAATCCCTCAGTCTAGCAGTACGGGTTGTACTACAGAGATGGTACATCAATCAGTATCATGGGCGAATGAAATAGTGAAAGAACAATAGAAGGTGATGGAGAAATGGGAAGTAAACCAGCCGTCCACTCAGGTGAAGGTGTTGTCTGAACAGGTGGTGCTGGTGGTGGGTAAGCAGAAACATCAATATACACCATACCGTCCTCCGGGTCTGTCCATGTGGTTAGTGGTGGGCCTGTCTAAGACGAGATGCGACACCCTCTCTGGTCCTTCGGACTCGTTGGCAGATCCAAACCTGTCCGACCTCAACGTGCCTATATACATGATCCTCATTTAATGCCATAACTATCGCGCCTCAACCCTCCATCACCCAAAGTCCGAAAGCACGCTCACAACTGTCACGACAACTTAGAGCTGCCTACTGCCGACCCCCAGGTATAGCTTCCTCCTCCTCTAAACAAAATCTATCACTCTCTACACTATGACCCTTATCGTCCTAAACCCACCGACTCTCATCATCCAATACCATGACTCCATCATCTATAACGAGGCCCTCGTCTGGTACGCACGCAAGACACTCGCCCCTGCGCAAGGAATCCTCATCCTCTGCAGTAGGACCCTCGTCCTCTGCGTCCTCGCTCACACTGTCAGAATCCAAACTCTCCTCTATCTCCTCATCCTCCTCATCATCATCCTCCTCACTATCCTCTACAAACTCAGACGTACCTCGATAACGCTTTCGTGAAGGAAGGTCTAGCGGTGACAAAGACGGCGAACTCTCGCGAGAGGATCTAAACCTCTTACGAACTGGACTTAGACAAGCTTCTTGCCACCTTCTTCCATATTGTAGAGAGGCCCGATGACATCGCAGTGGAACGCGCACAGCCATACGGCGTCCTCGGAGAATGGGAACCAAAGTGGGTGGAGTACTCTCATGTAGTGATATAGGTGGTGCTACAGTGAGGGGTGACTTAGGTGTCTCAGTATCTAATGGTCCTCAAAAAGGCTCAGTACTCAGTGTCCATACCCCATCCAAATAAGCCTGCCTAATAGCCTCATAGGGATCCTCAGGAAGTGGTACGGGCACTCGGGAGCTCTGAGCTTCGTCAGCCTGGGTGGAAATCTCTGGGTCAACAAACACTGGGGTAGACATCCTGTGATAACACGATAAAAGGGTATAAGTATAAAATATTATTATCTAAATTATCAGCATCATTATGCTTACATATACAAATCATTATAGCGTTTGAAATTAGACGATCGTAACCGTGCTAATATCATATAATATATCCTCTTAGAATATATCTATAAATATATAATATACTAATGTATATATATATATATATATATATATATATATTAAATATATCGAAAAGAAACAAACAATACATAAATCCACAACCCAGGTTTCGATACTGAACAGGCATAACTGGTCACCACATAAACACATAATCTACAAAACCATATTCTCAATTCACGTCGCTACCTGCGACTATTCACAAAATTTCTCAAGGCAACATGCACTACACTAAGGCAAGCATGGCCAACATCAATCAATCAATCAATCATCGCTATCCATGACAATTTTACTTACATTCTCAAGGCATCGCACACTACTACTACTAAGGCATCATTGCAATCCTAAAATCATTATGATCTCAATCTCAACACTCGTAAGTGTTCTTATCACTTTGCATCCTATCATTTTTAGGTGGTCACATTACTCACACATCCTCCTTCCTCAACATACTTTAGAAAACCTAACCCAAATCATTTCATAGTCCTTCCTGAATTACAACTAAGTTGATCAGAGTTATCGTAGTTTAAGAAAATACCATGAACGCTCTGTTATGTGACTTTCCGCCATGATCTTGGTTTTGAACCAAAAATAGACTTTACATTCCGTTATAAGTTGCGCTTTTATTTTATATTTTTATAAAAAAATCCCGGGCATTCTCTATAAACCTAGGCTCTGATACCAAACTGTCACACCTGAAAATAATCATAACCCATCTCACCCATTTCCCTGTTACATCTTTGCTCTTCCAATACCATTCACATACCTTTTGATTTGACACACCTAAAATGATACTCAAAACTCAACAATACTAGTGGTAGCTCGTAGGTTTGAACTTAAACACCAAAAGTTTGTGCCAATCTTTCAACAGTAGACAAAGTGGTTAATGAAAGTGGAATATAAGCAAACAACCGTACAAACACAACCAATCAAGAACCATATGGCACTTACCACATAAATGCCTACCAGCTGGAGTACTAAAATTAGGACAGGACCACACACAAACTTGGGTAGGTGTACCCATCTGCTCCAATAATCACACAAATACTGGGTAGGCGTACCCATCCACTCCAAACAATCATACAACACATAATATTCACATAGAAGTCATAAGCACATATCTTGTCCCAAAAACAAAACCACATTTCACACAGATCAATTCAAAACATTTCAAAACATATTTGAGTATCATTTTCCCCCAACGGAAAAACTGTAAAAAGTGGGGGCTACGAGAACTCACCTTAAAATCACAATCAAAAAGCAACCACCGCAATCTCAAATAAGGCAAACACAACACTTTCTACGCAAGCGCAAAAGATACCCACAACGACCTAATATATACTGCACTTTGTAATACTCGTAAACAAAATTATCTTATTGTACAAGTTTTCGTCCTTACTCACACAAAATCCTCATTTTCACCCCAAAATCCCATTTCAAATTTATATCATTCCAAACTCGTTATCTCATACCATTAACT
Organism: Tanacetum coccineum; assembly: GCA_026074375.1. Lineage (NCBI taxonomy): Eukaryota > Viridiplantae > Streptophyta > Magnoliopsida > Asterales > Asteraceae > Tanacetum > Tanacetum coccineum. The sequence continues at coordinate 19,182 of BQNB010008470.1, forward strand.
CATTACAAAAACTCATCTTATTACCTTTGAAAGAAGTCACGTATCAAGCTATTCTGGATGCTCTGAAACATACTGCCTGCTACAAAGCCTTGTTAGTCACTGCTGATGTCCCTGAGATCTATATGCATCAGTTCTGATTCATTATCATCAAGATCAAGGATTCTTCTTCTTACAAATTTAAGCTGGATAACAACAGTTTCAAAGTTAGAGTAGAAGTCTTTCGTGATGTTCTTCAAATTTGCCCTAGAATCCACAATCAGGAATTTGTTGAACCACCTAATCATGAAGAGATTGTTACCTTCATCAAAGAACTTGGTTATCATAGAGAACTGAAATCAATTACTGAGATGCACATTGATCACATGAGTCAACCATGGAAAACTTTTGCCTCTATCATCAACAGATGCCTCTCTGGGAAAGTCACAACATTTGACCAACTTTGACTGTCAAGGGCTCAAATATTATGGGGTATGTTCTACAAGAAAAATGTGGATTTTGTTGAGTTAATTTAGGAAGACTTCATGTACCAGATTGACAACAGACAGTCCACTGCTGCAAGACGCTCAAACATGCCCTACCTCAGGTTTACCAAGGCAATCATTCAACACTTCATCTCCAAAGACAAGACCATTTCCATGAGGAATAATCTGTTTATGCATGGAGTCAAGAATGAAAGTGTTTTGGGGTTTATGAAGTTCGTTTCCATGTATGAAATCAGATAGGTGTGTGGCAAGCTCATTCCAGATGTTTTGGTGTCTAAAGAAATGCTGGAATCTCAGGCATACAAGACTTATCTTGATTATACTACTGGAAAGGTCATTCCCAAGGAAGCTAGAAAAAGGACAAAGGCTCATATGAAGGAAACTTCTCTCACAGCTGATGTTAATATTATCCCTGATGATCCTGATGCTGCTCTTGAATTAGCAAAATCAATCAGCAGAACTGAAGCTGAAGAACAAGAAGCAACAAGACTTGTTAATGAGACTCATGAATGTCTTGTCACTAAACAACCAACTAAGAAAAGAAGGCAGACTGGTGTTACTATCAGAGACACTCCTGCTGTGACAAAGAAGAAAACACCAAAACAACCACTCAAGCTGAAAGGAATGGAAATGCTTTCAGATGCAGCAATACTTGTTGTTGATACAAAGAAAGCAATTAAAGCTAGTAAACATGATTTTAGATCTCAACATCAGGCTGGTAGCTCAAGTGAAGGAGCTGGTTTAAAACCAGAGGTTCCCGATGAGTCAAAAGGCAAGACAAAAGACACAAATAAAGGAGGTGGTTTAAAACCACAGGTTCCTGATGGGTCAAAAACTATGTCATCAAATCAAGAAAGTAAAAATGAGTCTTGGGGTGAAAGTGAAGAAGAAGATGATGACGATCGCGAAAGTGATGATGAAAGAACTAAATCCGACGATGACAAAAGCATTGATCTCAATAATACAAATGATAAAGAAGAAGCACAAGAAGATGAGTTTATACATACTCCTGATGATTATGTACCTACAGATGATGAAACACAGGATGTAAATGATGAAGAATATGTATGTATACATGAGGATTTGTATGGTGATGTGAATGTGGAGATGAAAGATGTTGAGCCTGTTGATAAAGACAAAGGTGATGAAGAGATGACTGATGCTGAAAAGGTAGATGCTGAGCATAAGGAAATCTATCAAGAAGTTGCAAGTGCTAAAGTCCAGGATGAAGCTCAGGCAACAACTACTACTGCCCCTTCCACACAGAAAGAGAAGACTATGGCTCCTCCATCAAGCTCCAGTTGCTCTGTTTCATCAAACTATGGTAGTATATTCCTCAACCTCGACAATTTTTACTCTGCAAAGACAGAAATTATGTCTATATTGGATGTTCAGGTTCAACAAGAAATTCCAAAATTCTAGTCTTCATCAGTGCTCACTGTTCCTGTTTCAGTAATCCCTGAACCCACAGCTCTTTCATCAATCCCTGAAATTGTAACGGCAGCTCCTGCAACAACCATTCCTCCACCTATTCCTCCATTCATACCTCACTCTCAACAATCAACACCAATCTCAACACCAACAACTACTGAAACTATAACCTCAACTCCTGCAGTTCCAGATTCTGAAACCCTTTCTGTTATCCATCTTTGTTACACTTATTAAATCACACACACAATACACGAAATTACTTGCACTCTAGAGAGAGATGTTTTAGAGAGAGAAAATAACAAAAAATGGCTACACATTAAATGAAAGTAAAATGAGCAAAACCCTCTCCACATAAGGAGAGGGCTTTATATAGTAAAGTACTTGGGCCAGCCTTGGGTTTAAGTGGGCTTCGAAGGCTGGGCTTGATATCTAATGGGCTTTAAAGCCCGTAACTAGGCCCAATTAGCTTATAGAATTCCCAGGAACATTAACTAGACTAATACAAGGTTCGGGAATATTAATGACCATCACTTTACATAAAACTAGGTCTAACAATCTCCCCCTAAGGGGTGGTCATTGCACATAAGGCTTCACTTCTTGTGACGTCTTGAGTCTTGGAACCTTGTAGACTTGGGAATTCTTTTGAAGTTCCTTTTGCATGCTTGTGATCATGGATCTTGATCTTTAACTTGATATTCTTTGACAAAATACTGATATCGTGGTCTTTGGCCTTGATTTGTCATGACTACTAAGATCTTTAAATCTTTATCCTTGACTCTTTATGCCGCCTTGCGATCTTGTGTCTCCACCCTCATGCTCAAGGTCTTGAAAGCTTGCTAACAATCTCCCTCAACATTTTCTCTAACATGATTACTTGTACCAAATCATGGTAGGAGTGGTACTTGATCCACTTATGATATATATCTTTGTTATTGTTTGGCAATCTTGTCGAAAATGTTCCTTTTAGGGAGTGTTGTACATCAGAGATTGCGAAAGACTTTGACAAATGTGCTTGAGCTTTCATCATGTATTTATCTTTGTCGATTAAGCATGAGGTCTTGAATCTTGACTCGACATGGACTAGAAGCTGCTATCATCGGGAAACCTGCACGTATAGGTTAGTGATAAACATACACGGACGAAAGTGTCTTTGTCACTTCGTCGAATACGGTTATAATAACCACGGTTCCTCGTTAATCAGTATAAATACTGCCTGTGATCAGGTAGAATTCAAAAGAATCTCCTTGACAGGGTTTCGCAGCTGCACTAGCCGTTCTCGTTACCAGAGCGTCTTAAAGTAGACAACACGGTAAGAGTGAATCAGATAGTTACCATCTTTCTGATTGAGTCGTTAATTCATATACTAGACCAAAATCGATATCCAGTTGACACAAGCTTAAATCATATAGAATTTCGCAAGCCACCTATCACACACAAGCTTGATTCTTTTAGAATCTCGCAAGTCACCTACCGCAGAGCTGTTTGATGTTGACTCTGGAAGGATTTCCATTCATCACTATGAATACTAAGGAGTATCACTCTGAATGTTCTGGCAGTTACCACAAGGATAATGCGTAAGACTTTTTGATACCAAATGTTGTATAATGATGTACGACATTTTGTATATTAGAATTTGTGTCCTAGTGAGATTTATCTCGATGGCTCTAGACCCTATAAGTGCACATTTGTTATTTGGTAATCGAAGGCTGGAGCGGACTGCCACCTTTTTCAATATCAATGATCTCGAAATGAGAAAGCTGATAGAAACGTTTTAATCTTCATGAGAAATGAAACATACTTCTTTTAAGAGAAACCTGAGTAGCTGGGATGGGTTGTGCCTTGCATCATTAGGTCCATGATGACTTGTCTTCAATATCAAAATCATCTTTGTGATTACCGATAGATTATGCATTGATCTGATTTTTGCCTAAGGTTGTATAGAGGGTTTCTTTCTTTACACCCTTTATCATTACATTTCTTTTTCATTCTTCAACCCCTTCAATGCTTACCGAGACTTCATAACTAACTCCTTGTTAGGATTGTTCCAGTGCTAGCTCTGCCTCAGTCGGCATTATTCCTATTCTTACTTTACTTCTTTTTTCAATCATACCTAGGACTTCTACTCTATCTAATGGAGTGTTCTTGGGTAGATCCCTCTGATTCTGGCTGGATCATGGAACAAAGATACCTAACCTTAACCGCCTTATAACTCATTGTGAAATAACAGTTCGTCGGTCGTTGGGTATTGCCATGAAGATCCATAAAACCATTTGAAAAATCAATCAACGTGTCTGAGAAATCATTTAAGACACATTAAGAGTTTCCAGAGTTACCAAATAGCTCCGCCAACACATATGCACCATATTATGAAAGAGTTTTGCACATGCGAGGTTTGGAAACGCACTTATAGATTGAAGATCGTATCTGTTATTAATTTGTATTGATCATATTTTAATCACTATTACCCCCCTTAAAAATTGCATATGTGGTGACAATTTTAGAAAATTAGTGAATTAAAAACAAGTTAATGTCCAGAATTCACATGAGTCTACCTAAGTCTTGGGAGAAGAGGAGAGCATGCATAATGAACTAATTATTATACTCCCCTTCAATTATAGAATAGAATGAAAACTTGGAGTGGGAGTTTGTTGAACACACAATTTTGAAAGAATTTGAAAATTTTCTTTTTGAAAATATCTTGAAAAATTATGCTCAACAGAAAATGATGTCATTAATTATCATTTCCTTAGTGCTTCTCTTGAGCATTTAAAACTTTGAATATTTAGATGACATTGCTCAAGACCGAGAAGATATGAACTTCCCGTTGTTTAGGATAAATGTACATAAATGAACATTTTCCTTTCTTTGGGGTCCGAGTCCTAAGCTGACATTTACTTAGAAGTCATAGAGAAAAAGTTAAAAGGACATGTTTTGAAAGCATTTGAAACTCTCGCTCGAACTTCATTTATTCACTCGTATTAATATTAATCAACATTTCTAGGTGCACAAATGTTATCGATTGTCGAGAGACATGTCGGAGAAGATTATTTTTGTATTTTTGATTTTGTTATAGGTTTTATATTTTTATATTTTGTTTTTCTGATAAAATATATACAAAGAATTACTGTGATTTTACAAGACGTTCAAGTTTGTTGATCCCTTCTGAACAGATCTTATTTAGCTTGTTAAAGCTTAGTTGTGTTGGATAGATCCAAGACAACTATAGTAGAAACTAAGATTGAGAATATCACAAACTATGCGGAATCTAGTTTGCAATACTAAGAAGAACAATAAAACAGTAAACAAGATTTTACTAAACTTTCAGCTTTAATATAAAATGATCACTCTGAATAGTGATAGGGTTACAAAATAACCTTGAAGCTATAAACTATGATTGCTATGAAAACTATATATAAAACTTATATCTGGATCTATGCCGTAGGGTTCCTTTTATACATCAATGAAACCCTAATAGGCTTGCAAAACGCGTATACTAATCAATGCATATCTATTCCTAATATAACTCATGCATATCACATTAGCAGTACTAACTATTTATACTAACAGTACTAACTACATAACTAACAGTACTAATAAACTAACAGTACTAACACTTTGTACTGGCAGCACTAACTATTATACTAACAATACTAATGACTTAGACTATTTTCTCTAATATTCAGCAGCAACACAAACTTGAACCAGCAGCATTAAGTTGTAGAAGCCTCTAATTCCTAACAATCCTCCTCTAAACTTGATATTCACCTTGTTAATCATCAAGTTTCTTCATTACCTGCATCTTGATCACTAGGAGGATGTATCCAAACATTTCTTCACTCTTCTATCTGTGCCTTGATGAATCTGATAAGCTTAAATGCCATAGTACTTTCATGATCAACTTCTAGTCTTCTATTTAACATCGTTGAAAGCATTTCTAATTTTTTATAGATTCCCTTTTTGTGATTGTTAGTTGCTGAAAGCAAAATCTTCAAAGTTCTCCTACAAGATTAGAAGTAAAAAATCTTAAATTTTACAGAATTACTTTTGTTACTAGCTAAATTTTGGGTGTTTACACCAATTTTTAGTGACCTTGTTCTTATATACTATATTGAAATGAAGCAGTCCATGCACAAAAGTAATGGAATTTGACTTATAATATAAGGTCAAATATGAGGTTTTTTTATTTATTTAAAAGACACTTAAGCAAACACACTCTAGCAGCTTACTGGGCCACAATGCTTTCAACATATTAAAGAATTCAGAGATTAGCTGTAGAAATGTGTCGGGTCAAGTAACAACCTTTATATTACAGAAATGTAATGACTAGAGGCGATCAAATAAAGAAAAATATAGTTGTGGCTAATATATTGAAAACCTCGGATATCATTTAAATTATCTTTCTATGAAAAAGAAAGAGAGAAACTAATAATAAACAAGACGTATGGGACAAAGGGTAGTAGCACTAGCCTGAGACTGAGCAGATCATCCCAAGAGATGACACTCCATCGATCTACTGTTACAGTTCTTAGCTTTTTTCCATCATTGCTTTCTCTTTACTTCTATTTTCAGTATTTCACCAAACCTACAGATTAAGAAAGAACACTAACATGATGTGTAGTAACGAAATCAAAGCACATTTGCAATCAAATTTATATGGCCAACATATATAATATATTTCTTCCTAAACGTAGCACTTTTGACCCATTCACTTATAAATGGGTAAATTCATAGCTAATAGTTCAATTTTATCAGGCTATGTCCTGGAAGCTAGTATCGTCTCCCCCACCCAGCTATATCAGGCTATGAAAAAGTCCACAAATGACTGGGGCTTAATGTGGGCCAAAAAGAACATGGATCAATCAGACCATATATCATCCAAATTGTATTAGATAAAACTTAGATTATGTATGTCTAATAACATATGTCTGCATTCATATTTTTTTTCCAAAAAGGAAATTAATATTAAAACCAAAGAGGCCAAATCTAGAGTGGGGGGGGGGGGGGAGGAGGGTGACACTGGAACAAAGAAACAGGCACCTACAACAAAGCTATGGTCCAACAAGTACCTAAACCAAAAGGGGACAATATTGCCACAAAAAAAACTAAAAGACTACACAGATTGGTGCCCACAAGACTAACCCAAACACACTAAATGTACGAGAGCCAAAATTGAATAATAAAGTTTTTTGCTCCCACCCCATTTATTGCGTACTATAAACATCTTTTGACCTGTCAATCAACCCACCACCTGTAATCAATTCTTAGATTTATCATGCCACATTGGAGTAGTATAAGGCGAATTACCAGAAGTGCCTAATCAAGGTGAAATGGGAGTCCCGTCAAAACTCAGTTGAAACGATACAGGTCACGATTTTACAACCAATAACCTAAAAAACACGTAGATCTAGTTAAATTATTTAATGAGGCATCACCAACGAGTTAAGCTAAAAGACTTGACTGAAAACAAAACAAGTCAGTTATCATCTAAAAACCTACTAAATCACTACACTAAAAAAGTTTACTACTTTTATAGTATCAATCATATTTCACAAACTATTTAAACCATAAAATAACCTAAATATAATAGTTTTCTGTGGATCAACCCAGCTTGCGAGGCAGGGCAAGTAACAATAAAAGGCTGTTAAGTACCATTCTATGTGGTCTAATCTATATCAAAAAGCATGCAAAGATCAGGAAACACAAAAGTGTTTCGAGCAATAGCGGACAGTTACACAGAACTGGGGGATCTAGAGCTAGCATGCATCAACCTTCATTGATCAGTAAATTTCAATTACAAGTAAACTAATCCATTCTTTAGCTTATTCAATGTCAACATGCTTCCATATGACATGTCATGTACAACAACATACACTTCATAAGAGTCATTGAATTTATGGACACTTCATATTTTTCCAGATAGAATAACTCTATTGATTTACATGTATTATAAATTACTAAACTTTATGGTTTTCATGTTAAACGTCACTTGCTTTAGGAACCACTAGTTAGTGTAGAAGTCCGTAGGTATGATAAAAAGGAGTAAATGTAAGGAAAAGGGAATAGTGCCGACTGAGATGAAGCTAGTACTTGAATAAACCCAACAAGGTTCTAGTCATGAAATCTTGGTAAGCACTAAAGGGGTTGAAGTATGAAAAAGAATTGTACGGATAAAGGGTGTAAAGAAAGAAGCCCTCCATACACTTAGGCAGAAACCAGGTCAATACATATGCTGTCAAAATCACTAAAATGATTGCTGACATTGAAGTGACATCATGGACCCAGTGATGCAATGCACAACCCTCCCAAGCCACTCAGAATCTCTCAAAAGATTTTATGTTTCATTTCTCACGAAGACTACACATGTAATCTACTGACTCACTCACTCTGAGTAAGTCGGTATTGAAAAGGTGGCAGTCAGCTCCAGCCTCTGATAACTAAAATCAAAACACACTTTTGAGTCTAGAGCCAAGAGATCATCAATTAATCTCGTTAATACAATTCCAATTTACTTGTTATTCACCACTGTGATTACAAGTTTTATCATAAGATTATCCTTGTGATTTTGCCAGAACATCCGAGTGATACGTAAGTATTCACAGTGAAGATGGAAATCCTGCTTGAACCAACTTCAAACAAGCTTGTGAAAACTGGAAAACAACAACGGTGCGATTCTACATGAATCAAACTTGTTCCAGTATACGAATTGACGGTTAATGGACTTTGGAAAACAAATAAAACTTTTGATGTGTTACAAAACTCTTTATTGCTAACTGTTTTATTACAGGAACATTTAAAGATGGAGATGGAGATACCGTGTTCCAACAAAATCAAGTTTATAACCGCGTGCTCATTCTCAAACGACTCATTCGAAGATATCATGAAAGCTCAAGTATCTGTTATTAAAGCTTCCGCAACTCTGAATATTCAAGCTTTCAAGATCAAGAAAAGTGTGAGCATATCATTCCGAATGACATAAGTTCACAAGATGGCAAAAGATCACATGATGATGATTAGAGATTATGATTGGATGATGATCTCAAAGAAGCTCAAAGATCACATACAAGTCAAGCTAAAGCCTAAAAGTCTAAAGTTCACTGCTTCAGATTCACAAGATACAGATCAATGAAATCAAGCGTTTACGAGCTATACATAAGATCAATCTGAAGATTGAAGATCTTAAGTTTAGTATTTTCAGGGGTGACCTCCCTTAGGGGGAGATTGTTAGATATTAGAAAAAGACTCGGTCACCCCATGTATTTTACTGTTCAATATAGCTCGTAGTTTAATAGGTAAACGTATGACTTTCGGTATTGAACCGGGTACTAATACCCGGTGTATTGTAAGAACTATAAATACCTCTTCCAACTTTGGAAGAGGTAAGCATCTAGTCATTTTACACACACTCTTAAGTGTGTTTTTATTAGTTTCTCTCTCAACAATTCTCTCTCAAACTTTCTCTCTCTAGATCTCTCTAGATCTATACATGTTTGTGTGAATTAGGGAACCTACAATTGGCATCAGAGCTACGTGTGGATTTGTGGTTGATTCTAGTGGTTAAACTAGATCAAATTCGTCCTTATTTTTGAAGAAAATAAGCCCACGGCTCAAAGCTTATTTTGAGCTTATTTGTTGGTTAATCTTGGAGTTTTTCGTGTTATACATGTTGTTAATTGTTTGTCATTCCAAGTGAAACTCAAGCCATCACGTTCGATTTATAAGCTTTATTTAATTTGTGTCTCTTCGTGGAGGTTTGCTTCTTTCTTGATGATCCGCGAAGAAATAATGTTATGTGGAATGATTAGTCGTATAAGGTTTCTTAGTATTGATATTTAGCTCTGTTTCGTGGTTAATAAGCTTATTTGGGCTATTTTGGCTAGTTCGAATGTATGTTTCTTTGATGGAGGTTTGAATATTAAATGTTATTCTTGCCGGCGGTTTGACAAAAGATAGGGACAAGATCCGGATTTTTAGGAAAAGGTAGCCGGCGAGTTGACCAGGTCAAAGGCGATTTGCTTATTTTCTTGCCGGCGAGTTGCTTATCACGGCGAGTTGCTTATCACGGCGAGTTGCTTATCACGGCGAGTTGCTTATCAAGGCGAGTTGCTAAACGGCGAGTTGCTAAACGGCGAGTTGCTAAACGGCGAGTTGCTAAACGGCGAGTTGCTAAACGGCGAGTTGCTAAACGGCGAGTTGCTAAACGGCGAGTTGCTAAACGGCGAGTTGCTAAACGGCGAGTTACCAAACAGCGATTTGAGTATTTTATTAGGGCAGCGAGTTGTCAAAAGAAGCAGCGGTTTGATTATTCTATTACACGCGGATTTGCTTACACAAGCAGCGGTTTGATTAAAAAAAAGAGTACTTTTTTGGCGGAAAGTTTAAGAAAAAATTAATTTTTTTCTTATAACCTTTTTAGCTCATTTTACACACATGTTAAATTTGGTAATAGATGTAAAAATTTTGTTAAAAAATTCAAATTATTTTTGGCGGGAAAAATTAAGAAAAAAATTAATTTTTCAAGAGCTTTTTTTTAGCTAATTTTTTACAACAAAATTTTAATTTTTGGTAAATAGGGTAAATTTTGTGTGTTGTTCAAATTCAAATATTTTAGGGCCAAAATAACAAACCGTCAACCTAAACATGACTTATAACGATTAATCAACAACAAACCTACCTTAACATCAAACGATTATCATTCACGGTTTCTATTATTTTTCTGTAAAATCCCGTTAATCTTTTATCGGTTTTAATCATAGACTTGTAAAATCCCGTAAACGTTAATTGCGAATTTTAAAACCACAACATCAATCACATTATCTACTTAAGATCCTTAATTTTATTTCACACATCGAATTTCAATGGAATCTTCTAATTCTAATTCAAAAGAGAGAGAGCTTCAACTGACGCAACGGCTCGCAAAACAAAGGCACTCCATCTGCATGACATGGTCTGAACAACTCGAGGAACCATCTTCATGATCCTATCTCCTAAAGTCGCCTTATTCTGTTATTTATTTGTAAAGAAAATTTGCATTAAAAACCAGCATTATCCGCTCATTCTTTGGTGAAGAGCATCAGACTTTCAAATTGAAGATGTATCATAATCTGGATCAGTTAAGGCTACAACTTGAAAGAGAGAATCTTCATGGGGTTAATGCAAAGACTTGTCTTCAAGCACTCCGAACACAATTCAAGGAATTTCTTGCCTCAAAAGGGGTAAATGCAACGGATCTTCTGAATCAAGGTTGGCAACAAGACTTCGAATACTTCACGCGCTGTGAACCTAGTGCGTACAGACGTGAGTTACTCGAGAACCTGGATACACTTGAAGCGGTCATTCATAGAGTTGTAAATACATATGGTGTATTACGCATGAAAGAAAATGAACTTAATGACTAAAGGAGAATGGATCAGTTCATATGAAATACTTCATGAGCATCAAATTAAGTCAAGTGTCAAGATGCAGTCTCAAGATATTCAGATCAATCCAGTTCAAGCAATGGATGACAGCTTGATTGTATCAAAAAGCAGTTTGATAGAGTCTGAAAACCACAATGCATTCAGCAAATCAGAGATTGAAACTCAGATGCAAAGGCAAGAGGAAAAGGTCAATATGCGTGAAGCAGTTGATGCTGGGTTGGTTGTCACAGAAAGCAGTGGGACAAAGCCCGACAAGCAGGATACAAGTAGCAGTTTAGGGAATTATACCACACAAGCTGTGGATGCAGATATCGGACCAGTAAATGACGAAGAGCCATTTGCTGAGGTACAATTGACTGCTCTACATAATATCCTTGCTAATGAACAACAGCATACTGAGCAATCTGAACCCAGTTATGACACACATCTGTTGGAAACTATTGATAGCAATACCACTCCTACTTCAACAAATATGTGTCATAGGGGAGGAGAGATTGACCAGGATGCTTTGCTTAAAACTGAGCTTCTCAAAACGAAAGATATGGTTGATAAGGAAATTTACAATGAACTTTCAAAACGATTTTTACAACTAGAAAAACATTGTATTTCACTTGAAATACAAATTCAACAAAAGGAAGAAAGTTTTCAAAGTAACAAACCATGTAAGAATCAGGAATTTCCTGAATTTCGTGAATTTTTTGTGATTAATGATTTGAAAGCTCAGCTACTGGCCAGAACCACACTAATTTGCAACTTAAGAATACAAAATTAAATGTGAAGGAAAGCATAAAGAAGCCAAAGTTAAAAAAAACATCGATGTATAATGAAACTATTAACACGAATTTAAGAACACATTGTGGCTAAATTACTTGCAGCAAATGAGCAACTACAAAATAAAAATGACATTTGTAAACAGCATACAAAGAACTTTATGATACCATTAAAAATAACACCAATCAGAATAAAGACAACAGTGAATCTTTAATTTCTCAAATTAATCAAAAGTCTGTCGAAAATGCTGATTTAAAAGCTCAGATTCAGGAAAAGGTTTTTGCAAATGCGGCATTAAATAATGAACTTAGAAAGTTAAAAGGAAATATAGTAGATTCTAAGTTTACCAAAGCATCAATCTTGGGGAAACCGCCTTTACAACCATCTAGAAACCATTAGTTGTTAGCCAACTGAATGCTTTTACGTCTGAACGACCTGAATTTCAATGACCACGTTTGCCTCCCAAGTTGATGAGAAAAATGATTTGTCAAAAACAGTCACTCCTCATTATTTGCCTAAAGTTAGAGAATCTGCACTAGCAAAACTCATCAGTGAATGCACATACTACTCTGGAAATAGATCATAAAGAATCGAATGGTTCGTAATGATGATGGTTATATTGTTACTTTCTAGAGGATGCTAGGAAAATGACACAAGACAAAACCAGGATTCCTAATCATAGGGATATGGCCTCTACTAAGCACAATACACCCTAATGCTATGTACACCAAAACTTAGAAACATAAATATGAGTTTGGAGTTCTCCTGTATCTAAGTGTAGTGGTGGAATGTCAAATGGTGAGCCTCTAGTAGATCACTCTATGAATTCTAGTTTCTTCTTGGACTCTCAAAAAATTTATTTGTTCGATTTGTCATAAATAATCTCTTAATTACGAAATCATGATGATTGTATAACAAAGATCTGAATAAGGTTAATTCCTCGTGCTAAAGTTCAGTCCCCCAAGATCAGAAACAACAATCCTGTTGAACCAAAGAACCACACTCATAAACCTGGTAGGCAGAATGGTATAGGACAAAGGTTTTCTCTCAATAAGTCTTCCGCTGTGCATGAGAAACCACACACTCCTAGATCTTATCTTAGGTGGAAACCAACGGGTAGAATTTTCAAGACTGTTAGTCTTAGGTGGATACCTACTGGAAAGGTGTTCATAGATAGCACAACCAAAGTTGACAGTGAACCTCCTAATGGTTCAAATGATGATATCACTACCCAATATGATGCAATCAAACTCTTTATGTTAGTGCAGGTACTTCTAACTCAAGTGCAGGTACATCTGTCAATCCTTTAAAGGAAAGACTCGGAGTTTGGTTACCAAAAAGACTGATATCTCATACGTCAGGAGTTCAAGGAATTCAAATCTGATGAACATGCTTCAAATGATGTCTGTTCACATCAGTTCAGGCCTCGTTCTTCATCTTGATGTCGTTTGGACAAAACAGTTCAAGCCTCGTTCTTCATCAAAAGATGTTTGGATAAACCGTCAAACCTCGTTCCCTTTCTGTCAATCGGTTGGCATATGTTCTTAAAGAAAGAAAGGTGTAGCGCCTTCAGAGAAAAGGAAGTGTACTTGTCATGCATTTAATCCTTGACAAACGACAAAGAAATCTTTTCGGTCATGAGTCTAATAAACAAAAACATTCCAAGTTTTGAGCTCATGTAATCGGCTTGGTAATCAAATGTTAGATTTGCAACCCCATCTTCAAATAAAATGAAAATGTACGTGTTAGTGCGATTTATCCTTAATAACGAAAAGATAAATCTTTTCGGATCTTGATCTACTTTCGATACACTCAATGCTATGTTAGCTCAAGTTGATGGCTTTCGTATTCTTTTGTACGAAACTAGTTTTTCAAAGAAAAGGAGAGTGTACGCTTCAGTGCGCTTTATCTTCAAAAGAAGAGAAATCTTCTTGTTTTTGACCATTCTCATTAACAAGCTTCATATTTTCCCATGCTTGTTCGTTAGTTAAGTGGACCAACGTACATTAGCTGGTATTATAATTCACTAGATCAAAAATGGCAATCGCATATGCAATTTTTGAAGGGGAGAATAGTGAATTAAATGTGATTAAAATGGTTTATCTTGGTCTTTGAATGTGTATAAAATGGTCAAATGTGAAAGTGTAGGGTGTTAAATCTGTAAGGTGTTAAATCTGTCTGTAGGGTGTTAAATCTGTCTGCTAGGAGATTAAGATAATCTAAAATGCCTTGGATCTTGCTTAATGTTAGATAGCGGTTGCATATTCTTGATGGCGGAATGTTAACCTACTGCATGGCGGTTTGGTGATCTGTTGGACAGCGTCTTAGGCTAATTGTCCATGTCTATAAGCCCAATAAACCTCTTAGGCCTATTCCAAAAGACCATTTGTCTTGTTGACTCTCATACAGGCTTAGTTAACTTGTCATTAAGCCTATCAGATAATCTCTAGACCATCGACCAAGGTTGACCAATGTTGACTTAACCTAATGTCTAGTGACTCTAATGTGGAATATCTTCGTGCTAATATGAATATCAAGGGCATGTCAAACTCAAGGCGAACATCTTTATCTAACATTGATTATATGCTATGTTTGTCTATCTTTGTTGATATTCTTTAACAGATACGATGGCAGAAGAGAATATTCCTGCACCTGAACCTACAAGATGAGATGAACAGATCCTTCATTGCTCAGAACAGTTACAGATTGGAAAGGGAAACCTTCTCTAAGATCTACAGAAGTTGCAGAAGAATCCTATCTTCCACATTTCAGTTGATATTTCAAGAACACAAACTTCGTTAGGGCATTCACTGCATCAGCAAATGTCCCTTCTATCTACATTTAGCTGTTCTGGAATACTCTGACTCATGATGCAAAGACTGGGGTTTATAGCTTTCAAACTTGATGAAAAATGGTTTACTCTGAGTGCTGATCTTTTTTGGAAGGCCTTAGAGATCACTCCTGCATGACAACATCGTCCCTAAACCAGACTTAGCTTTGGAATTAGGTAAATCTATCAGCTTAACTAAAGCTGAAGAAGAAGCTGTTGCAAGAGAAGTTCATGCTACTCATGCAAGAATTGTGTCTGGACCAGACCCTGAGCCCATGCAAGAAGACCAGACTGGATCAAACTCTGGAAAATTACATGTGTCTCTTGCTGGACCAAACCCTGAGCACATGGATGATGAATTCCTCGCGACAGCCTACCCAAAGGTTCATGAAAACCTGAAGCTCATAACAGACGAACGTGTCATCGAAGAAAATCCAGAAAGTCATTCTGGTTCTATGTCTTCCATGAAAAATCTCGATGACACTTATAACTTTGGGGATCAATTTCTTTATGACAAACCAACCGAAGATGATCAGGAGAAATCTAAAGTTATAGAGGAGTCTGATTCCACCATACCTGATCCAAGTCATCAGACAGTAACGTCAACTCCTCCAGTGATTGCTCCCTTCACAGATGTCTCATCTACTAAGCCGTCGTCACTGGTCACTCCTCCACCAATCAACACGGAAGCTACAACAATCACCACATCTCTCCCTGAAATCACTCCATTCATCGCCCTTCAGCTAAGAGTGGCAAGATTGGAGCAAGAGATGTCTGAAGTCAAGAAGACTGATCACTCTGCCGATGTTTTGGCTTCAATCAAATCCCAAGTTCCTACGGTTGTTGATGAATATCTAGGAACAAAACTTGATGATTCTCTCCTTAAGATTCTTGAACGACACACTGCAGATTTAATCGAGAAATACTCTGTGCTGCCTGGCCCAGATCCTTCATTGCTTAGAACAGTTACAGATTGGAAAGGGAAACCTTCTCTAAGATCTACAGAAGTTGCAGAAGAATCCTATCTTCCACATTTCAGTTGATATTTCAAGAACACAAACTTCGTTAGGGCATTCACTGCATCAGCAAATTCCCTTCTATCTACATTCAGCTGTTCTGGAATACTCTGACTCATGATGCAAAGACTGGGGTTTATAGCTTTCAAACTTGATGAAAAATGGTTTACTCTGAGTGCTGATCTTTTTCGGAAGGCCTTAGAGATCACTCCTGCATGACAACATCGTCCCTAAACCAGACTTAGCTTTGGAATTGGGTAAATCTATCAGCTTAACTGAAGCTGAAGAAGAAGCTGTTGCAAGAGAAGTTCATGCTACTCATGCAAGAATTGTGTCTGAATCTGAACCCGAGCCCACACAAAGAAGACAGTCTGGTATTGCTTTCAAAGATTCCTTTATTGTGTCAAAGAAGAGGTCTTCTGATTCGTCTAAGAAGCTCAAGGGTATTCAAACTCTTACTCCTGCTGAATAAGAGCCTACTGACATAATGAAAGCTCTCAAGGAAAGCAAGAAAATGAACAAGAGACAACCTGGAACTAGAGGCTCAAATGAAGGAACTGGTAACATACTAGGGGTTCCTGATGAGTCCACAGTCGTCTCTAGAGCCTCAAGTGAAGGAACTGGATCCAAGCTAGGGGTTCCTGATGAGGAAAAGCTAATTCTTGAGTGGGAAGCAGATGTGGACAGTGAACATTTTGACAGAGATGATAATGCTGGGGATGATAATGAGGAAATTGGTGCTGGGGATGATAATGCTGATCCTGCAGAAATATATAACACCCTATAGACAGATTTAACACCTTACAGATTTAACACCCTACACTTTCACATTTGACCATTTTATACACATTTAAAGACCAAGATAAACCGTTTTAATCACATTTAATTTACTATTAGTACTCTCATACAGGCTTAGTTAACTTGTCATTGAGCCTATCAGATAATCTCTAGACCATTGACCAAGGTTGACCAATGTTGACTTAACCCAATGTCCAGTGACTCTAATGTGGAATATATTCGTGCTAATCTGAATATCAAGAGCATGTCAAACTCAAGGCGAACATCTTTATCTAACATTGATTATATGCTATGTTTGTCTATCTTTGTTGATATTCTTTAACAGATACGATGGCAGAAGAGAATATTCCTGCACCTGAACCTACAATATGAGATGAACAGATCCTTCATTACTCAGAACAGTTACAGATTGGAAAGGGAAACCTTCTCTAAGATCTACAGAAGTTGCAGAAGAATCCTATCTTCCACATTTCAGTTGATATTTCAAGAACACAAACTTCGTTAGGGCATTCACTGCATCAGCAAATTCCCTTTTATCTACATTCAGCTATTCTGGAATACTCTGACTTATGATGCAAAGACTGGGGTTAATAGCTTTCAAACTTTATGAAAAATGGTTTACTTTGAGTGCTGATCTTGTTCGGAAGGCCTTAGAGATCACTCCTGCATGACAACATCATCCCAAAACCAGACTTAGCTTTGGAATTGGCTAAATCTATCAGCTTAACTGAAGCTGAAGAAGAAGCTGTTGCAAGAGAAGTTCATGCTACTCATGCAAGAATTGTGTCTGGACCAGACCCTGAGCCCATGCAAGAAGACCAGACTGGATCAAACTCTGGAAAATTACATGTGTCTCTTGCTGGACCAAACCCTGAGCACATGGATGATGAATTCCTCGTGACAGCCTACCCAAAGGTTCATGAAAACCTGAAGCTCATAACAGACGAACGTGTCATCGAAGAAAATCCAGAAAGTCATTCTGGTTCTATGTCTTCCATGAAAAATCTCGATGACACTTATAACTTTGGGGATCAATTTCTTTATGACAAACTAACCGAAGATGATCAGGAGAAATCTAAAGTTATAGAGGAGTCTGATTCCACCATACCTGATCCAAGTCATCAGACAGTAACGTCAACTCCTCCAGTGATTGCTCCCTTCACAAATGTCTCATCTACTAAGCCGTCGTCACTGGTCACTCCTCCACCAATCAACACGGAAGCTACAACAATCATCACATCTCTCCCTGAAATCACTCCATTCATCTCCCTTTAGCTAAGAGTGGCAAGATTGGAGCAAGAGATGTCTGAAGTCAAGAAGACTAATCACTCTGCCGATGTTTTGGCTTCAATCAAATCCCAAGTTCCTACGGTTGTTGATAAATATCTAGGAACAAAATTTGATGATGCTCTCCTTAAGATTCTTGAACGACACACTGCAGATTTAATCGAGAAATACTCTGCGCTGCCTGGCCCAGAGTCCATCAAGAATCAAGAATCTGAAAAGAGTCCAAAGGAGATTATCAGAATCAAAAGGGAACAAGGTAAGGAGAAACAAGATTCAACTTACTCCTTCAAACACAAGGTGGCTCTTGAAGAATTTGATCTAAAGAGTGCTCTCTTCAAACACATGAATAAGAACAAGACTGCAAACAGAAATCCTGCCAACTACCATCTATACCATGCTCTTATGGAAGCTTTAATAGCAGATGAAGATGCCATGGATAAGGAAGTTGCAGTCAAGGTTAAAGACCACAAGAGAAAGCATGATAGTGATGATGAAGAAGACGATGATGATGATGAAGGCCCTTCAGCTGGATCAAACCAGGGTAGGT
Source organism: Tanacetum coccineum (assembly GCA_026074375.1). Classification (NCBI taxonomy): domain Eukaryota; kingdom Viridiplantae; phylum Streptophyta; class Magnoliopsida; order Asterales; family Asteraceae; genus Tanacetum; species Tanacetum coccineum. Next base: position 37,760 of record BQNB010008470.1, read on the forward strand.
CAGCAAAGAGAAGAAGACCCGAATCTGCCGCTTCTGGGTCAGCTCAACCTCCACCGAAAGATGATGACCAAAGTTCAAAGAAACTACGGGAGCTCTTACCTTAACTGGATGGCAGATCACTGACACAAGAGATGATGTTGTTAACTCTCTGATGCATATGCTTCCAAACAACATCCAGATCACTGACACAAGTCTGATGCATATGCTGAATCTGAACCCGAGCCCACACAAAGAAGACAGTCTGGTATTGATTTCAGAGATTCCTTTATTGTGTCAAAGAAGAGGTCTTCTGATTCGTCTAAGAAGCTCAAGGGTATTCAAACTCTTACTCCTGCTGAACAAGAGGCTGCTGACATAATGAAAGCTCTCAAGGAAAGCAAGAAAATGAGCAAGAGATAACCTGGAACTGGAGGCTCAAATGAAGGAACTGGTAACATACTAGGGGTTCCTGATGAGTCCACAGTCATCTCTAGAGCCTCAAGTGAAGGAACTGGATCCAAGCCAGGGGTTCCTGATGAGGAAAAGCTAATTCTTTAGTGGGAAGCAGATGTGGTCAGTGAACATTTTGACAGAGATGATAATGCTGGGGATGATAATGAGGAAACTAAGCCTGATCCTGAAGAAATATATAAGTAAAAGATGAACCAGGAAAAACTACTATGGAAACCGAAGTTGAATCCATGGTCACTGTTCCTATCCAACAAGTTTCTTCATCTGTTCCTTTACTGATACTTCAGTCATCGATCTCTCATCTCCTAAACCAGTATCTCCTCCCTGTCAAGAATCATTCATTATAACTTTCACCACCATCATCCGCACTACAGCAGAGCAATTCAGTTCTTGAAATGGTCAAGTCACGGCTCCTGCACACATCAGTTCAGGACCCGGTCCTCAACTTTTGACTCCTAGAACAATCAGTTCAGGACTCGTACCACAACCTCCTTCTCCAACACCTAATGTTCCACCAACAAAGAATGACTGGGATTCGTTATTTTGCCCTATGTTTGATGAGTACTTTAATCCTTCACCAAGTGTTGTTCAACATGTTCTTGTAGCTGTTGTTCAAGAACCTGTTGTTTCAACCGGTACACCTTCATCAACGAGAATTGATCAAGATACACCTTCTACAAGTACCTCACAAACCACTCAAGAAGAACAATCTCATGTTATTCCTACTAGTGTTGAAGAAGATGATCATGGTATTGAAGTTGCACACATGGATAATGATCTGTAATTTGGTCTTCCAATTCCAGAACCTAGTTCTGAAGAATCCTCTTCCCGAATTGTTATCCCAACCTACGTGCATTCAGTAAATCAACCACAAGAGCACATCGAAAAATAGACCAAGGATCATCCGCTTGACAAGATTATTGGTGATCCTTCCAGACCGGTATCCACAAGACTCCAACTACAAACCGAAGCCTTGTTCTGCTACTATGATGCTCTCCTCTCTTCAAGTGAACACAAAAGTTATAAAGATGCATTAACCGAATCCTGTTGGATTGATGCCATGAAGAGCTCTATGAGTTTGAACATTTGGAGATTTGGAAGCTTGTACCTCGTCCAGATCAAGTGATGATTTTTACCATGAAGTGGATCTATAAGGTGAAATTAGATGAACTGGGAGGTGTTTTGAAAAACAAGGCAAATCAAGGAGCAAAAGGAAAATGGAGTGGTTGAGCTTTACTTCGTCGGTACAGAATTTTATCTGGCAGATATCTTCTCTAGACCATTAGGACAGGAAAAACTTGAATTTCTCATGTAAAAGGTTGGAATGCAAAGCATGTCTCCGAAAACGCTGAAAAAGTTAGCGGGCGAAACAAAAGAGTTATGGTGGTATCTCTTCATGTATCCTATGTAAATATATAAAACTAGAAAAACACAAAAAGATTTTCATTGTTATAAAACTTTTCAAAAACAAAATACAAAAATATAAAATCAGAAAATACCAAAAATATGTTTTTCATGGCATGTTTTCTGGCATCGATAACATTTACGGATCTAGAAATGTCATTCAATAATGGCACGGGTCTTTAAATGAAGTTCGAGCAGAAGTTCAAACAGTTTTCTTTTAAAACATGTCTATATGGCTTGCTATTATTTCTGATATGCAACCCGGTTTTCAAAATGAGGAAAGCTCGTCGCCAAAAAGACGGTTGTTCCTAACAACGGGTGATTAAGTTCTCCCGGGCATGGATTACTTTATATCCGTGCACCATCGATTTAATGTACGCTTCAGTGCATTATTTCTTGATACAGAAGAGAAGTCTTCCTTTTTAACCAAATGATTTTTCGTCTATGATTCTTCTGAAAATTATTTGTGTTACACGTGGTGAAAAAGGTGTTGTCTTTCAAAAACCAAATCAGTCATCTCAGTTTCTCATCAGAAAAAGATTTTAAAAGAATTTTCTATCACTCAAACAATGTCTACAGCTCTTTAAATAGAAAACGGGACATTATTTGAGGGGGAGAAATGTGCTAATAATTCTTTCAAAATGATTTTTCAATCATGGAGTAAACAAAAAAAAGGTTTGACAGTAACGGATCATGATTTAAAAGGGGAGTTAATGTATTTTAACTCATTTAAGCTTTAGATGTTACTTGTTTCATCCTTTAAGGTTTAGAATGCAACATATGGTAATTAGGAACTTACGCCTTTTGACTTGCAACTAGAAGGACCTAGGTTGCCATGGGTACAAGTTTTATAACCCGAATGATTTGTCTCAAATATATTGATTATAAATACAGGTTCGGGGTAACCATTTGAAAAAGTGTTCTAATCAAATCAGAATCAGTTTTCGACATTACAAACAGAGTTTCAAGAAATTTCGACCACTCGAACAAATACAATAGATCTTTAAATAGAATACGGGTCTTTGTTCGAGGGGGAGAAAGTGTTTTCGAATTATCTTCATCTTGTCACGGTAATTATATGGAAAAAGTTTTAACTTAATGGATAATGATTTGAGGGGGAGTTAATTTATTTTAACTCCAAGGGCTTCAGTTGTCATAAGTTAATAACTTAATGGGCTTAAATATAATTTCATGATCAGTGACTTAGGCTTAAAACTACAGACGACCAAGATTGCCAACACCTCATAGTCTTAAAAGGCTTAGGATTGTTTGGAAATAATTACGTAGTTTTAGAAGCCTTGAAGTTGATGATATGTTTCTGATTCATTTAATATTTTCCCAATCTGTCAATCACTAAGCTTATTTTCGAAGGAGTAGAATCTGTTAACAAAAGAGGTACACATAGGTTTGATAAGTATGGTGATTCCTTTAGATAGTCAGTATCTTGCAAGAAGAAATGTGTACATTCGGGACTTAGTTGCCTTAGGTGTTATCATTTCGGCTATTTTGAGGGTATAATTGTGACATCCGGGACTTAGTTGACTTTGGTGTTTCAATTTATATCATCACTGTCATATAAGGAGAAATTCAGACATCCGGGTCTCAATTGACTTTGGTGTTACAGTTTCGAATTAATTGTGTACTTCGGATATTTGGGCTTTACACATCAAGTCTTCTTAATGCGGAATGCAAGAAAGCCGTGAATCTACTTAAGAAAGGATTGCTAATTCGGGGGGAAGCCGTGGAAGCTTCTATATGAAGAAGAAGCTTGCTTGACCACAAAATTCAACAACTTTCCAAAGGTTCAAGTGAAGGATCTGGTATTACTCCAGAGGTTCCCGATGAGCCAAAGGACAATTCTGGTAGCTCAAGCAGCTTACTTTCTTAATCTATTAAGGAAGTTCATGATGTCTCCAATGATGAGGAAAACAAAGCTGAGAATACAAAACTGAAGCAGTAGTTGCAGAGAAACAAGCTGGATATGTACAAACCAATTTAACTCTGTCATCCGCTGAACTCGAGATTCAATCAATGGTGGATGTTCCCATTCATCAAGAGGACCTTGTTGTCCAACGAACTCCACTCATTGACCCTGATATATCAATGGTTACTGAAAAGATAGCATCAACACCTACACCACCAATCACACAAGCTTATGTTCAAATGTGTTTGACCTCTTGTTGGAAAGACATTTCAAGAGGAGTTTAGAAGTGTTGGTTGGTGCAAGGAAAACATAGACGGACAAAAGATTGTTGCAGAGGACAGTATGACTAATTCATACTTGATTTAAACATGTCAGGTCCTGTTTTTCATATTATAATCTTGTACATCAATAAGTAGTGTGGTAATCAGTGTTATGTGTCAGTTTATGAATTTTTCATGAGTTTCTCGTTAAACTCAAAATCCTTCAAAATTCTTATACCTGACACTAACAGATTCCCTCAGTAATTTAAGAGGGAGCATTAATATGTTCCAATATCGGTGTGTATTTAATCAGACCACATTTTCTCCCAAATTTTTTAACATATTTAAATCAATTGAGATCCTAAATCTCAAAAGGTTTGAAATTTTTGATCAGGGGAGAGAATGTGATTTAAATATTAAATCTGATAAAATGTGATCTATTAAGACTCAAGCAGGTTCTCCTCCCTCCATGTGCCAAACAATTTTGAATATCGACGCACATGTTGAGGGGGAGCAGTTTCATGAATCAAAACAATCGAGGTACTAATGCTTTGATGTTTACATCGCCCGTACCTTGATTGATTTTTCAAATGATTTTATGGCGAAGGTGAACTGTACCAAAAGACCGACCTTGTAATTACTTTATCAGAGTTATAAGGATGGTAAGGTTAGGTACTCGCTCCCACGATCCCGCCAGAGCCGGAGGGATCTACCCAGGGACAATCCACTAGTTAGTGTAGAAGTCCTTAGGTATGATTACAAAAGGAGTTATGTGAGAATAAGGGAATAGTGCAGACTGAGATGGGGCTAGTACTGGAACATACCCAACAAGGTACTAGTAATGAAGTCTCGGTATGCACTGAAGGGGTTGAAGAATGAAAAAGAAATGTTAAGATAAAGGGTGAAAAGAAAGCAGCCCTCCATAAACATTAGGTAGAAACCGGGTCAATACATATGCTGTTAGAATCACATGGTTGATTGCTGACGTTAAAGACAAGTATCATAGACCCAGTGATACGCTGCACAACCCTCCCTAGCCACTCAAGACCCCTCAAAGGATTCTTGTTTCATTTCTCACGAAGATCAATACATTTCTATCGTCTCTCTCACTCCAAATCAATTTCTCATTAATCAGTGGGTCTTAATCCACTGGTTCATTCATTCCGTGCTTTGTCTACTTTGAGACGCGCCGGTTTGAGAACGGCTAGCGCAGCTGCGAAACCCTGTCAAGGAAATTCTTTAGAATTCTACCTGATCACAGGCGTATTTATACTGATTAACGAAGAACCGTGGTTCTTGCAACCTCATTCAATGAAAGTGAACAAAGACACTTTCTTTTGTTATCACTAATATATAATTGCAGGAATCCCGATGATAGCAGCTGCTGGCAAGAGACACCTCTATTCACAACCCCATGCTCACACTTCATATTCCTAATCAAAAACATAATGATAACCAAAATGACCTACAACATAGCTTCCGCAACTCTGATGCTTGCTATCATGATTCAAAAAAGTGTGAGCATGCCGGTCTGAAGGTCACAACCTCACAAAGAGGCAATACTACTCAATAAGGATGATTAGGAGATTTAATGTGGTTGATGATCTCAAAGAAATCTTAAAGATCACACAAGTCAAAGGAACTATGCTCAAAGATCACTACTTGCCGTACAATGATTGTACTTGAAGAATCAAAGACTACGAGCCAGAGTCAAAGATCAACTCATAGAATGCTAAGATTCAAATTGTAATTTTTGGGGTGACCTCCCTTAGGGGGAGATTGTTAGGTTTAAGAAAAAGACTCGGTCACCCCGTGTATTTTCATGTTTAGCATGGCTCGTAGTTTTGTTAGTAATCGTATGACTTATGGTGTTGGGTCGGGTCTTTACCTACTGTAAGCCCACACCATAGCCCATTTTAGGGGCGTTTTGTAAGAACTATTTAAACCCTCTCCACACATGGAGAGGGTGTTGGTTGAATCATTTTACACACACAATTTAGTGTGTTTGTCTCTAGCTTTCTCCCAACCATCTCTCTCTCTAACTTTCTCTCTCTAGTTCATGTTTGTGTGAAATTCATGGAACCTACAATGAGTATGTAAACCAATTTGTAAACGATCATGTAACAAGCATAAGTCAATCATGTGAATGAATTTGCAAACAAGCATGTTCTCACCCCAAAAATATATGTAAAACTAGTAAAACATAGGGCTATAAACTCACCTCGATGGCGTAAAACGATTGGCAGAAATGCACACAAACGGAAACCGAAACGGCTCGACCAAGAAGTTGCAGTTTATCCTAACGACTATGACCCACTAGCCTAGGATAATGTATTTGGGTTTCCCGATGAATGGTTACGTCAACGCGACACGTTGATAAAGATTTAGATTTCCAAGTTGTAATAGTTTGGTGGTTGGTTAAATAAAATAAATCGAAAAGTAACGCAAAGCATGTAGTATATTCCGTATATATTACATATGAAAAATTGAACAAGTATATAATTCATATCGTGAATTATATAGCAAGGACAAACTATAACACCTCGTAACTTAGGTCATTATACGACATTATGTAATGCACAATTTATTTTTAGTGTTTTACGCGGTTGCTCTTAAACTGTAAAAGTTAAGTTAAATCGCGTAAACTAAAAATGATCATACAATGTAAACGAAGCACACGTTTTAAAGTTACAAATTATATAAACGATGTTTTGTAGAAGTGTTTCCAAAATGGTTACCTCATTTGTAAATGTATAGTTCTCGTTTGTTTGCCGGGTTATTGTATAATTACAAGTAAATAATCTTAAGACTATAACTTAATCCTCTTTATCGGGTTTCCAAATATAATAGAAGTTTTAAACCTGAAAAAATGATAAAGATATAGAAATTTATAGAAAGATCGGCATGACTTATTCGTTTATACAACGTTTTTCATTTTCAAAAAATTCAATATTTTCCCTTTTAATCAATAAGTATTCCAAATCTCTGCGTTTTTCAAAATATCTATATTTAGACGAGATTTAATAAGGACACAATAAATAAACCAAACACGCCATAGAGGCTGCTGTCCCAAACGCACCCTTACGGGTCATTGACGAAACAAACACCCTATGTGGGTTATAAAACGCAGATCCAAACACACCTAAGGTGGGTAAAACACAAAACCAAAAATAAATCATTAACACTTTTTATTTAACCATTTCCACCATTAAATCCGGTTTTAATATATAAACATGAAATCTTTTAGTGTGTTTATTAACCGATTAAACCAAACCAATCACAACCCTTATTTGTTGTTAAATAGCAAACCAAACGCGCCCTTAGTGCTTAAAACCAAACGCACCCACTGTTGGTGTTAACCCCGGATCCAAACGCACCTACTGTTGGTGCTGCCGCTAACCCAAACGCACCCTTTCGGCGTTTCTGCACAACCAAACGCCCCTGTTGGTGTTAACTGCCAAACCAAACACCCCTGTTTGGTGTTATCCAGCAAACCAAACACCCCTGTTGGTGTTAACTGCCAAACCAAACACACCCTTTGTGTTGTTTCATAAACCAAACGCACCCTATGGTGGTGACTGTTAAACGCACCCTTGTGGTGGTAGTGACTGCCAAACGCACCCTTTGGTGTGATACGAACAAACAAACGCACCCTTGGTGCTACCAACAAACCAACGCACCCTATGTTGGTGGTTTTATAAAACCACACGCACCCCTTTTGGTGCTGCCATAAACCCAACGCACCTTATGTGGTGTTAACCACATAAACTAACACACCCCGTGGTGGTTTATAAAAACCAAACGCAACCTATGCTGGTGCAAACCTAAACCAACGCACCCTTTTTCTATGAAATCAAACGCACCCTATGTTATGAAAACCAAACACACCCTGTGTGCTTTTGCTATACCAAAACGCACCTTTCTGTGGTGCAACAAGAACCAGACGCACCCTTAGTGGTGACTCAGTCAAACCCAACGCACCCTTTTTGGGATTTACACAGCCAACCAAAACGCACCCTTATTGGTGGTGGTTGGTGACGATGGTGACGGCTGGAGGTGGGGTAGCCGGGGTGGTGATGGGGACGAAGGTGGTGAGGGTGACGTCGGTTGGATGAGGGTGATGATGGTGGAGATGATCGTGGTGGGTCTGGTGGCGGTTGATGATGGAGATGGTGGTGGTGTGGTGTAGATGATGATGGTGACAGTAGGGGTGGCCGGCGGCTGACGTGGGTGGCCGAAAAAGTAGAGAGGAGGAGGAGGGAGGCTAGGGTTATAACACAAATGAAATGAAACCCTAATTCATTTTCTATTTATACTAGAAAGTTTCAAAAAAATGTAGCAAGTCTATTATAGTTTAGGGTTAAAATCGTAAATATTACTAGAGGGACCGGAAGCGTAAATTTTGTTAATTAATGGTTCGGGACTCGTTTAAGCTAGTTAACGGATGATTCAAAACACGAAACTTGCGCCATTGCGTTCGAAATGATTTTTCCCATAAAACTGAGTATTCACTCGACTATTATTGCATAAACGTTTTATAAACTTATTTAAAATGTTTATTATTTATTTGTGTATCGCTGATAAACTTTGTCCGTAAAATGAACCTTGACTTGAATATTCGCGATTTTAAATAAACGCTTTTGAATAACATGTTAGATAATTTATTAAATACTTTTATTTAATGAAAAGGTGATAATTAAATATAATTTAATTATTTTCGCGTCGGTACGCGTTGTTCTCGTTTCTAAAATTTTGCGAGGGTATTTCCGTCATTTTTTGCTTGTTTTCGGGTCTCGGGCAAAACTAAAAAGTTGTCCGGAATGTCGTTTTACATCAAATTGCTTTAGAGTCCAAGTCGTGAAAACGTGATTTAGCGGGTCGTTTTTGATAAGTCAGCTTAGGAATAACATATCTCTTTTCGTTTTCAAGTCAAATAAGTTAAAATAAATTTGCACATGAGAGATATGTAGTAATAAATATCATTTATTATTTAAATATGTTCCGAAAAATTACCGGTTACGCGGTAATCGTTTTTATGTGACAATAAAAGATCAAAAGTCAAAAAGTCAAGTCGGACCCGAAAAGTCAAAGGGTAAAATAGTCATTTAAAAATTTTGAAAATTGCCAGTTGTTACGCTGAGTGTGCTTAATATAGGCAGAGTGAGCTGTCTTTTTATTTAACAATTTAGGGGTTATTGGTTCCACATCAATCTTAAGCATTTCTGGATCACTAGGGTGTTTTGTAACATCATCATCAACTAGAGCTTTTCTTTTAAGTTTTCTTAAATCATCTTTGAGAGCTGTAATTACCAAAACTTTTTCCTAAAGACTAGCATTTAAATCAGAAATTTCCACAGACTTTAGATTGACTTGATTAATTAAATCATCACATTGTTCTTTTGATCGAATACATGCTGGTTTAATCGAGTCATAAAGTTACTTATAGGTCTGTTTAAAATGCCCATTCTCAGCAATAAGCTTTGACACCCTATGATCCAATTCAATATTTATAGTTTCAATATCTTCTAAGTCCCTTTTAATCTTATCCTCATTCATTTTTCCACTTAGAGATTTAATTCTCTCTTTCAACTTCTTTATGACCGTGTCTTTCTCTTGGGACTGAGCTTTCAATTCATTTAATTCAAACAATTGATCAAAACTTGGAGCATTTTGATTTAAAACAGAATTATCCTTTTGAAAAATTTCCTGATTAATTTGAGAATCAATTTTCAAAGAGATGCAATGTTTTTCAAGAGTGATAAAACTTTTGAACAATTTATTGTAAATCTCTTTTTCAACGAAATCCTATTTGTTGAGAAGCTCAGTCTCAAGTTTGAGACACTTTTCATATTCATGCATATTCACAGAAGCAATAATCCATAGAAGAAATTCATAATTATGTTCGCAATATCTTTTGTTAATGACTTTGTTCCAAGAGTCTTTCTTTTTCGTTCAAAACTTGATCATTTTCACTTCAATAATGTTTTATGACTCTAAATGAATGTTGTTCCCACAGCCGGTTCCCATTTGATGGAATCATTTTGGACATCAGAAAGGTTCATCATATCAAATATTAATCGAATGTATTAAATAAGTCCTTCAGAGCTTTTACAAATGGAATTATTTCATCCATAAAATAAGCTTTTGTATGTTCGAACCCCCCACAGAGTCCTCAGTGACAGTTGTGGGTGTGGTTCTTTCTTTGACAACCAACTTCAAAACCAGCAAGATGGTTATAGAAGTTTCTTCAAACTCATATTAACCATGCTGACTTTAGGAAGTTCTTTTGGAACCTCAACTTTGAGAATTCATAGAATTCTAAGACCAAAAAGGCTTGGTCTAGCAGATAAATATCCATTGGTGTGACCAAATGCGTTTTTATTAAAATCCTTGAAGAAAGATGATTTAAGTGTACAGCCATAATCGACGTGTGTAGTATTAACCTTCTTTTCTAACATCATAGGAATCTTATTTGTTTTAAAAATCATTTTTGAACGACTCCTCATACACAGCATTAAGGGTCCCTCGGAGTCAGGAACACAATTGCACTCGCGGGTCTTTACCCACATGTTAGCCCACACCATAGCCCACTTAGGGGCATAAAACTCATGTATTTAAACACCCTTTCCAGCCATGGGAAGGGTTGGTTGTTCATTTTATCACAAACATTCACTAGGTGTTTCTCTCACTAAAAACTCTCCATTTTCTCTCTCTAGATAATTCGGCCAACCCAATCATCTATGCTTGTGTTATGATTTCCAATATACTACACAATCCCACTCCGTCTTCAGATCCTATCATTACTACCTCTTCTCCTTCTCTCACTCCTTTTGAGGGAGGTGACTTCATTTTGGAAGAGATCGAGGCTTGTCTTACAAGAGATTCAATTCCACCGGGAATTGATGATGCCGACTTTGATCCAGAGGGAGACATTCTTCTACTTGAGAAGTTATTAAACGATGATCCATCATCTCCTCTCCCTCTGAAAGAACTTCATTTTGAGGAACTTAAAATGATAAAATCTTCTATTGATGATCCTCCGGAGCTTGAGCTAAAGGACCTACCTTCTCATCTTGAATATGCATTTTTGGAGGGAACTAATAAATTACCCTTCATCATTGCTAAAAACTTAAAAAATGAGGAAAAGGCCCGCCTTCTAAAGGTTTTAAAGTCACACAAGCGTGCCATCGCTTAGAAAATCTCCGACATTAAGGGCATTGACCCTTAATTTTGTAATCACAAAATATTAATGGAGGATGAATTTAAACCGGCAGTCCAACATCAAAGAAGGGTGAACCCAAAAATTCATGAGGTGATCAAAAAGGAAGTTATCAAACTCCTTGATGCCGGATTTATTTACCCTATCTCTGATAGTCTGTGGGTTAGCCCCGTTCATTGTGTGCCCAAAAAAGGAGGTATGACCGTTGTGACAAATGAAGATAATGAGTTAATTCCTACAAGGTTAGTCACCGGATGACGTGTTTGTATTGATTACCGGAAGCTTAATGATGCTACTCATAAAGACCATTTCCCGTTGCCTTTCATGGACCAGATGCTTGAACGTTTAGCAGGGAACGAATACTATTTCTTTTTAGATGGATTTTCCAGATACTTTCAGATTCCTATTAACCCGTAGGACCAAGAAAAGACCACCTTCACTTGCCCTTATGGGACGTTTGCCTACCGACGTATGCCTTTCGGCTTATATAATGCTCTGGGCACGTTCCAAAGGTGCATGATGGCTATTTTTCACGACATGATCGAGGAAACAATGGAGGTCTTCATGGATGATTTCTTGGTTTTCGGGGATTCTTTCTCTTCTTGCCTCTCCCATTTAGACAAAATGCTCAAAAGGTGTGAAGACACTAATCTTGTTTTAAATTGGGAGAAGTGCCATTTTATGGTTAAAGAGGGCATTGTCCTCGGTCACAAAATTTCTAAATCTGGGACTGAGGTCGATAGGGCTAAAGTTGATGTAATAGCAAAGTTACCTCATCCTACTTCAGTTAAAGGTGTTCGAAGTTTTTTAGGTCACGCCGGGTTTTATCATCGATTTATTCAAGATTTCTCTAAAATCGCCCGGCCAATGACCCATCTTCTAGAAAAAGAAACCCCGTTCATCTTCTCGAAAGAATGTATTAAAGCGTTTGAAATTCTTAAGAAGAAATTAACTGAAGCTTTGATTTTAGTTGCCCTCGATTGGGACCTACCATTTAAGATTATGTGTGATGCTAGTGATTTTGCGGTAGGTGCAGTCCTGGGGTAACGTAAGACCAAACATTTTCAGCCTATACACTATGCGATTAAGACTATGACCGATGCTCAAGCTCATTACACTACTACGGAGAAAGAATTATTAGCCGTGGTGTATGCTTTCGAGAAATTCTTGTCCTATTTAGTCTTGTCAAAAACCATCGTGTATACGGACCACTCGGCTCTCAAATATTTTCTTGCTAAGCAAGATGCTAAACCGAGATTGCTCTGGTGGATTCTCCTACTCTAAGAATTTAATGTCATTATTCGTCATAAAAATGGAGCGGAGAATCTTGCGACTGACCACTTGTCGAGATTAAAAAATCCTCATCAAGGTGATCTCGAGAAAAAGGAAATTAATGAAACATTTCCTCTCGAGATCCTTAGAATGATATCTTTTCATGGTGATTCTAGTACCCCATGGTTTGTTGACATTGCAAATTACCATGCGGGAAATTTTGTAGTGAAATGGATGTCGTCCCAACAAAAGAAAAAATTCTTTATGGATGTGAAGCATTATTTTTTGGACGACCCCTACTTGTTTAGAATTTGTGCGGATCAAGTGATTAGATGATGTGTTTACGGCCAAGAAGCCGTTGATATCCTCACGGCTTACCATAATGGACCCACCGAGGGACATCATGGTGCTAACTACACCGCTAAGAAAGTCTTTGATTCAGGTTTCTATTGGCTAACGATTTATCGCGATGCCTACGACATGGTGAAGTCATGTGACTCATGTCAACATCAAGGCAAAATCTCGCAAAAGGACGAAATGCCCCAAAATGCAATTCAAGTATGCGAGATCTTTGATGTATGAGGCATCGACTTTATGGGCTCGTTCCTATCTTCTCGAGGGAACAAGTACATTCTCGTGGCCATTGACTACTTGTCTAAATGGGTTGAAGCAAAAGCGCTCCTCACTAATGATGCCCGAGTCGTCGTAAACTTTTTAAAATCTCTCTTTGCCCGATTTGGAACTCCTCGTGCTATTATTAGTGATCGCGGTACTCACTTTTACAATGACCAATTCGCAAAGGTCATGCTTAAGTATGGAGTTACCCACCGTCTTTCTACCGCGTATCATCCACAAACTAGTAGACAAGTGGAGGTTTCAAATCGTGATTTGAAACGTATCTTGGAAAGGACCGTAGGCAAAATTTGAGCTTCATGGTCCGATAAGTTAGATGATGCTTTATGGGCCTTCCGTACTGCATTCAAAATACCCATCGGGTGCACTCCTTATAAGCTTGTGTACGAAAAGGCTTGTCATCTTCCTATCGAGCTTGAACTCAATGCCTATTGGGCCTTGCAGCATTGCAATTTTGATCTCAAGTCTGCGGGTGATCACTGGAAAGTTCAAATGAATGAATTAAATGAACTCCAGGATCAAGCCTATGAGAACTCTTTAATCTACAAAGAGAAAACAAAGAAGAATCATGACTCCAAGATTAAGAACCGCGTTTTCAATGTTGGTGATCGATTTCTTCTCTTTAATTCTCGATTAAAGATTTTCTCGGACAAGCTCAAAACTCGTTGGACCGGACTGTTCACCGTTACTCAAGTTTTCCCTTCTGGTACCGTCGAGTTATATTAAACCGACGGACCAAACTTCAAGGTGAATGGTCATAGACTCAAACATTATTTTGGAGGGGGCATACCACCCATGGTTGTCCTGGATCTCCAAACCTTCCCTATGGACCACTAAATTCAGGGTCGAGTCAGGCTCGTGACTAGGTTAACAAAAACAAGCACTTCTTGGGAGGCAACCCGTGTTTCTATCTTCTTTTTCTATTTTCTAATAAGTATGACGTGAGGAGGCTCGTCTCTTCCTTTCTCGTGTTTCGTGGCTTGTGTTTTATGTTCAGGATTGCCCCGGATTATGAAGACTCTTGTGCTCGTGGTTTTGTCCATCGTTCACTCGAACTTCACTCCTTAGCATGCTTACATATGGAAATCCGATATCCTAGATCTTATTGACTAACGTTTATCTATTAGCATAATTAATAAACGGCTTTAGATTTACGTAGAGACCCCTTTATATTAGGATTATGCATTGATTTTAGTATGGGGAGGGGGGCAACCCCACATTGAGGACAATGTTTAGTTCTAGTATGGGGGGAGTATCTATCGATTTGATCTTACTTGCATTTGCTTTGTCTTCACGTAACTCCGTTTTGCCACAAAAAATACTAAAAATATGTGATTTTATGCCAAAATTAAAAAAAATCAAAAATAAAATAAGTGTTTTGACACAAATGTTTGACTTTCCGATGGTGAGAACAAGAATAAATTTTGATTTGATCGAGCATGTTGCGCTATAGCTTGCCCCTTAACCTATATAAATTAAAACTTTTGCCAGTCTTTTATACAAGAAGATTAAAAACGCGAATTGTAGCTTGAAAAAGCCAAGAGTTTGCAAGTTTCCATAATAGACTTAAATATGCAAAGCTTGATTTTATTAGACTAATCATTCACAGATCTTTTTATTAAAGATTTTAAATTTGCGAAAAACGAAATATGATAGAGTTAAACATAAGTTAGATCTTAAGAGCTCATAAGTGTAATTTGTGGTTTTCCTCCTCGAAGCTTCTAGCTTGACTAATAATACATGCTCTTTTTGGAAATTAGACAAGTTAGTGGTTTTATCACCCTTAAAAGTCCGCTTAAAATCAACATTTGTAGACTTTTAAAAGCTAAAAAATTAGTCTTGGTTCAAATTTATAGTTAAATTTTCTAAAAAGAATTTTTTTTCTATATATCGTGGTGATGAAAAGTGTTTAAAAAAATGAATAATAATATGTATAATAATAATACCTTGTCAGATTACTGGATCATAGTCGGCTCGCATACCGATGTGACAGTCTTCATATAAGGCAAGGACCGAAGCCGAAATAAGACAACTGGATCATGGTCGGTTCGCGCCCGATGTGACAGTTCGTTTAAAGGGTGGAGCTTATAAGTATAATAATATTAATGTTAAGTATAATGTATATGATTGAATAAATATGGGGAAAATATATTTTTCTAAAATTTAAATATGCTTTTGAACTAAGACTATTTCGCTTTAATTTGTGGTCTTTCTAAATGAAGTGTTAGTTTAACGGGAAGCCTAAGAGTTTTTGATACCGAAGGTCCGTGAGTTCCGATACTATTCTCTGTGAGGTGCCAAAAGCCTAGTTACCTAAGCCGGTCTCGGTTAGGATGTGCCGAGAAGAAAGTCGCTACATGGAATGATCACGCCTTCAAAATCATAATTCTTGGGGGAGAACATTATGCTTTTTATCAAATTTAGAAGGATTACAACTTTCTAAAAATGTCGATTGGATGGTCAAAATTCGAAATGAGCACATACGCATTTAGAGATATTGATCCATCGGGAGTGAAAAGTTAGTCTAGGCTTACACAAATTACAAATATGAGTAGTGATAGCATCCTAACTTGTATTTAACAATGATTTCGTTTTTAAGCTTGGTTTGGGGAGGGTGAAAATTCGAGGACGATGATTTTATCCTTATGGATACTATTTATAAGTGCTTCTTGTTCTGTGATCCTAAAAGTTATAATTTAATAATGAAAGTCAATCATGTTGTCACTTGTGAAAATATATATATATATATATATATAGAAATGGTAAAACAGGGCGTTTCAAAACTAGTGATTTCTTAATCTCCTTAGATGAACACTTAGCTGCTTTTTGAGGTAATTAGTCTAGGGGGATTGAAAATTTTGTTTTTTAAAGCGTGTATTTATATCATTGCGTAAGGACACGACAATAGCGTAGTGTGGGGGATTTTGATATGTGTTTAATCACATATCACTTTTCTATATAAAAACGAGCTTAAATGGCCAAAAGTAAATAAAAAATACATTGTATATGTTTGTTTTATTAATTGAGTTGTGCAGGTAACGAATGACAAAAATAAAGCAAAAAAGGACAAAACTGAGCACAAGACTGAAAGAGCGTGAGAAAACGAAGTCGAGGACGTATTCATCTTTAATGGGTCAATCCGAACTCATTTATTGGGCCGGGTTAAATTTGCTAAGACCATGAGAGTTTCTATATAAAGCCTAATAGCCCAAACCGGTCCAGCCCATGATATAAGCTCAAACCATGATCCTGATACAAGTCAAATATTAAAAACGCAATCAAAGTTACTATTCATTCTCCTTCTCTTATTTTTACACTGCAACGAAGAAGAGTAAATGGTTTAATCCACTCTCCACACGCTCCCTCTTTTCTAGAAGATCTATGTGGCACATCTTTGACATCACTTCCTGACACACTGGCGATCCCAAGGTTTCTTATTGGCTGAAAGGACGTGGAGGTGATCTAATGGTGCAAAAAGGACAGATTGAGGATTGGTTATGAATCAAGGGTCATGATTAGAGCTTGGGGATGCTTCTCTTCTTCTAGAGCCTTCTATCCTCAGCTATAAATAGAGGCAGTAATCACACATAGAGGGGGAGTAGTTTTTAGCTTAAATTTAGTGCTTATTGTATTTTTCTTAATGTAATTTCATTTTCAAAGCTTGTAAACTCTTTATCATTAATAAAAGTTCTGTTTCCTTTTAAATTTTGTGTTGAATTTATGTTATTACTTTTATGCAATTTCGTTTATATGTGTTTGGATATTACTTAATAAGTTCAATAAGCTCTAATTACCTTATAAGCTAGAGCTTGTATCTTTTGTGCGATCATATTTTACTTTTTCTTAGGACCTTAATCCCTTAAGGCGATTTTGTGTAATTTTTTCAGATTTTTTCATAATCATGTTAGTATTTTTTATTAATGTATTTTCTATTTACTTAATAATATGATAAAAATTTAAAATAATCAATTCAGAAAAATATATCCTTTTTTTTTAAACAATTTCCTTTTTCATATATTTTTTTAGGGAAAATGTAAAAAGTTTCGTAGTTCTTTTATCAAATATTCGTTTTCAAAGTACGGAGATTTGACGTTTGGTGTTTTGATGTTTTTGGTGTCAATACGACCTCCGTTTTTAGTTCTATGTTTTTTTTTAACTTCGTTATTTGTCATTTAGAAATATATTTTTGAACTTTTAAATTTGTTTCTTGGTTTATTTGCAAAGTTTACCGGTTTTAGCCTCGTTTTTCGTGCACAGTTTTAGGATTTAGTTATTTAGCTTCGTTTTTTAGGTTTTTTTAATCGTCTTTTGCATATTTAACTTGTTGTAGAGAAATGAAAAACAATTCATATCCTTGTCATATTCTAACATCGTTTATCAATTCTCATTCGATTTTCATTCAATGCCTCGTTGGGACAAAACGACTCCAGGGAAATCAAACATTACGGGATTGAAAAATATATATTTTATTGTTTGATCACTCATAACAATCCATGGCTAAAGGTGTTTGTTGAGTGTTGGCTTATATTCTTATTATATATTATTGACGAATCAGGATTTTATAAACTGTTAACCATTTAACACTACGAGTACGCAGCGGATATGAATCAAGTAAGGTGCATATGATTAACACACAATAAATAAACAAAAGGGTAATATAGAAAACTAACTTTTAAAGTAACTGAAATGATTATGAAACAAAGAGCTAGAAAACCCTCTTGAAACTAGTGGATAAATTTCCACCTCTACGGTTGCTCACACAACACGTCGACCAAGTACGTCACGATGCTAGTCGTTACTTCGCGTATCTCAAACAACAAGTGTTTTGATTTTCTTCAAAACTAACCGAATACTGGTATACGTTCGATTAATTAAAGATTGATGATAGAAAATAAACCAAATATTGTTTATAATATTTGATTCTATCTTGTACGAATAGGAAAGCAAATCAACGCTTTGTATTTTTACTTTCTGCCGTAAGAGTTGACTAAGGAAAAACAATTTGCTTAAGGGTTTTGTTTTATGTGTCGTATGTATTCATTTGTGTGGGACGAGATTCAATTAGGGAGAAGGAATGAGGTGTTTATAGTACCTCAATCCTAGTTGTAGATAAACTCTAAAACTTGTTCCTTGCTTACTTTATACACACGTTTAGGCTATTTGACCCGTGATAATCATTTAGCTTTGTTACTTGTTAAACAATCTGTGAATTGCTACAAATCATGTGGAACGACCTGGACTTACCTAATACTATATTACACTCGAATAGGGTATACTTTCCTGAATGTTGTGTTTTTGGTTAAAATCGGTATTTCTAGTTATTATAAATTTAAAGCTTGTAAAAACACACATCAAGTTTTTGGCATCGTTGCCGGGGATTTGTTTAGTTGTTTGCAGATTGTTTGCTAGTCTTGTGCATCTTACGTGTGTTTAAATCTCTTAAATCTATTAAAATATGTATGTTGTTGCAGAAAATACGGCGCACTTTACCCGAGTACGCCGCACTTCCCCTGTTTTCGTTTCTTATTTTGCAGGTTTATACCCAAAGTACGCCGGTTTCACATCAAAATCGCCGTATTGTTTTACAAATCTAACTTTATAAACTCGCCGTACCGTTTTCTGGCAAACAGAACCCAAAAAATCATTTTTCTCTAGGAAGTACGCCGCAATTCCAATTTGTGCGTCGGTTTTCCTGAAAACCCAGGAAGTACGCCGTACTTTACCCAAGTACGCCGCACTTTCTGCAAATTTCTGCAAAAATTTTCACAACTGAATCTAATTTAAAAACGCTAAAACCTAAACCAAACCCCCATAATTGGCTGTCTAAGGTATGTGATCATTTGAAATGCTATTTATAGCTCATTATACGCCTTGTAATTTTGTTATTATTTAGTTTGTCATTCACGAGAAAAAAAAACAAAAGATTTTTATTTTTAATTGTTTTGCTTATTTTATTTTCTGTACATGTTCTGTTTATTAATATAAACATGTGTTTTTTGGTTTTTTGGTTCGTTATATTTCTTGCATTGAATTTGTGAAAAATAAAATAAAAAGTAAATTTTGAAAAATATTGCAGAAAGTACACCGCCTACTAAAACTGTGTGCACCGCACTTTGTTCCTCATTTATAAAATTCCGATTTCGTATAAAAATATAAAAAGATGCAATTTATTTAGGTTTTTGTGCATATGGTAATGTGTTCTTTATTTGTTGATGCATGCTTTTACTTGTAATGTGTTTTGTTTAGGAAAATATTGTAACTGGACTTATTACTCCGTTAGTATTAAGTTAAGTCTGTTATGTTATTGTTAGTTACTGATAAAGGATGTTTAGTACTGCATTAGTAATAGAAGTGAGTATGGTTAGAGCAAGTTATGTATGCAGCTTTTAACTTATGCTTCTGCAGTTTTAAGTTAATACTGTTATGTCAAATAGTTAAGTTGGTGTGTATTTATAGTAATTAGTTATCTTTAGCAGTTTGTTATTCTTGGAAGAGATAGCATTTTATCTTAATGCGTTTAGGTTCCTTAATATTTTTTAAAGGAACGTAGAATAGTATTGTAATCACATATGTGTTGATTGATCGTTCACAATCAAATAGTAATAGTAATAGTATTTTTAGTATATCGTTCTTGTGTTCATCTTGGTATAGATATTGATATTCCGCGTCAATATTTGTATTCTCAGTAATCGTCTCTCATAGCTTCTTTGGATTTATCTAAAGGACTATAAGTCATTCAAAGGCTCATTCAGATCCTGCTACATAAGGAGAAACCTTAACAAGTGGTAATCAGAGCCCAACTAGAGGGACTTTACACAAGAATTGAAACAAAAGATCAAACCTTTTTATTTCTATTCAAATTCAAGTAGTCATGTTGCTAATCGATGATTCTCTCTTCATGATGTGACGGATACTTTCTCTTTCATGATGATGCATTTTTGGCGGGATCTGTACCAGCATCCAACAAACGGAGATGCTCCTGCAAAAATCAACCCATTAATCACCACAAATACACTTTCAAACACAAACTACCCGTCTTCAAGAGAGGATTATGATACGTGGGCGATGGAGATGGAACATTATCTTGTGTATAATAGGATAATGGTGGTCTGGAAAGTGATTCAAAATGGGAACTCAAAGAGAGAGTCACCAAAGGAAAACGATGGTGTTTACAGGGTTCTTCCTCCAACCACACAGGAAGAACAGGTTGCTGATGAAAAAGAAAGGAAAGCGAGAACTCTGTTGCTAATGGCTGTTCCAAAAGATCATCTCAGACGTTTTCATGGCATGGATGATGCCAAAGAGATCTGGGCAGCTATCAAAACAAGGTTTGGTGGAAATGCTAACTCTAAGAAAATGCAAAAAGCTGTTTTGAAACAACAGTTTGAGGCATTTACTATATCTTCTAAGGAAAGTTTGGAGAAAGGGTATGATAGGTTTCAAAAACTTCTATCACAGTTGGATGCCCTTGGTGCTAGTGTGTCTGATGAAGATGCAAATCATAAGTTCTTGAGGTCCCTTCCTCCTGCGTGGGACAGTTTAGCTATGACAATGAGAACAAAGAAGAATATTGACACTCTGTCAATAGATGATTTATACAATAATCTGAGTGTATTTGAACAAGACATCCAAAAGACATCATCTTCTTCCCTGGCATCTGATAATGTGGCTTTTATATCTCAAGCCAAAGTTTCTTCAAGCAAGCACAAGCCAAGCCATAAGCGTCAGGAAGTTATAGTTCTTTATACCACTTCTCATTCAAAGCAACACCAATTGCTTATCCTGGTCTTCTGATGAAGTTATCCATTCTTTTTAGCAACAAATGCTTATGATTTGGATTGATACATGTAAGATCTCAGATCAATTGATGATATGGACTTGGAAGAGTTGGATATAATTAGGCAGATTGCTATGACTGCCATCTAAGATCAAGAAGTTATACAAGACAAACAGGCAGGTAAGGCCTAAAGTGGTGAAAATAATGATGTGGCATTTGATAAGAGACAAAGTTGAATGTTTCAATTGCCTCACAACTTGGGCATTTTGCTAGGGAATGCAGTTAAAGGTTTCAAAGGAAAGGTATTAAAGCATCGGCCGGGAAGAGGTAGAGGGCAGGATTTCAAGCAGTGAGAACTGAAAAGGAAGCTTTGATGACAATTGATGTAAGGTAGATCAATTTGGTAGAGCAACTACAGATGCGGAACTCAATCATGCTCTCCATGGCCTTCACTCGTGAATAATGAGGTAGCCATGTGTTCTAAATTATGTTAGATTCATACAATGCACTTCAAGCTAAGTTTGATGAATGCAATCTGAATATGGTACACAAGAAGTGCCTTAGTTGCCCAGAAGTCTAGCTGTTAAGAAATTTAGAATCTCAGATTAAGCCCTCCAACAAACAGCAAATATCCTTTAATGAAAAATTAAATTTTCAGGCTAATCAAATTTTTGAAAAGTTGAGGAAAAGCTGAAAAAAGTTATAGAAGAATAGGAATGAAGCTGTTTAAAAGATAAAGATGTTTTACAAAATAGTTGATTCTTGGTTTGCTTCTTATAAAAATCTTTGGAAGCTAGTTGCATTTGTGGGATGAGTCTCAACAAGTTAGATGGGTTTGTTAGGTATGGCATCAAATCAAATGCTGACGGTCCTAGGCTTTTTGAGAAGAAATAAGTAGAGGTATTTTTGCTTTTAGAGAAGAGATGCAGAAATAATCCAAATCCACTATACTGCAGATTCAAACAGGTTGAGTACAAAGGTTAAGTCACTCATCCTCTTAGTGGTGATTATACCCCTAGAGAACAGTGAGGACGATAAATGATTCTTTGTATGAATATTGGCATAACATGGACCTCAACTAAATCTCCGAGTACTACAGTGTCTAAGCAAGTTCCATTGCTTTCTCACTTATGTCCATTCACATGACAGTGTATGGGGAGCTTGGATGGAAACTGTTTCGTTTAATGCAAATTCCACCGTTTACTTCATCTTGTCATTCCACTGGACAGTGATGGGGAACAGGACACTTATATCTGACCATTCTGTCCAGGACAAACCCTACCAAATACCTTCTATTGAGAAGGTTACCATAGTCACCCAAACGGACTCAACCACAAGTGGCCTGAACCACTACAATATGTTGACCCTAGTTGTGCACTAGCATGTAAAAACTCCTAGGCAAACACAATTAGAACACACAGTGTCTCCTTCACCTATTCTTCAACTCATAGACAAGATTGGAATCAAAGAATGGAAAGGGGAATTAGGTGCTGGCTATTCTTTTGAAAGAAAATCATGTTATGTGTGTGGATCAAAGTGCTTTGTCACTTGATTAAGATTGTGACTATTCATGAGAAAAAGTTGGCACGGAAGCTGCTTTTCATGAGCACAGGGGTAATTCAAGCCAATGTTAGCAAGGCACACAGCTGGGACTTCACTACAGACAGTGAAAATAAAGCAAATCAATTCACTCCCAGACCTTACAACTAAATACACATTAGACCCAATTTTAGTTCTGCTTTAGCGAGAAAACTATTAAAACTGGGGTAGGGTAAATTGTTAATATGGCATGCAAAATGTTAGTTCTGGTGGTTGCATGTAGTTCTGGCACTCAGATTAAGTCTGGTACTTCTTCTAGTTTTTAATACTGGCAAGCAACATGTTAATTCTGGTAGCATGTATGTTAATTCTGGTACTAAAAATAAGTCTGGTGGTTCTAGAGTTAATACTGGCAATCAAAATGTTAATTCTGGTAGGGTGAATGTTAATGCTGCCAGAGTATATAGACCAGTATTATCAAACCAGACTTCACAGGTGAATATTAAAAGTCCAAAGAAATGTTTTTCAAAACAAAGTTCACCTATAAATAGACCCTTTTCAAGGACAACAGCACACAAGTCAAATAAATATGCTGTTAAGGGTAAAATGGGCACTGCCTGGTTTAAGACCATCAGCAGGTTTTTGTGTTTGGAGAAAATACAACACTACATCCCAATATCTCAATAGTCGGACCAACCCCTGATTCAAAATATTTCATGTTTCTCAAGGGTCCACATAGGCAGACCCAAGGCCATGTCAAGGCATGGGTCCAAAGAGAACTAATCTCATTTTGTATGTGCAGGTTCACACTGAAGCATATGAGCATAGAGGTATTTTGGATAGTGGATGTTCTGGGGCACCCATGACTGGTAACAGGGCCACATCTTGAAGATTATAAGAAACTCTCTAAAGTTTTTGGGATCTGTTACTTTTGGAGGACAGTAAGGGAAGTATAGTGGTAAAAGGTACTATTAGATTAGAAATTTAGTTTTTGATGATGTGGCTGTTGTGAATGAACCTTGGACATTTTATACTTATTCTCCATTTCTCAGAATATGGATAAAAAACTAAATGTTACTTTTTACTGAAAAAGTGTGTTTGTGGTGTCCTCTAACTTCAGAATGCTCGTGATGAATAAGTTCTTCTTAAAGTTCCTAGGCAATACACATCATGATATACTTTTGATATGAAAACTGTTGATCTCTTCAAAAGGATACACTTGTTTATTAGCAAAAGCCTATCTTAATGAAGCTAATTGTTTGGCACAGCGAGGATTAGGTCACCTAAATTTCAAAAATTTATATAAATTGTAAAGGATAATTAGTAAGAGGGTTTGCCTTCCATAAGTTTCAGAAATGACCACACTTGTGTTGCTTGTCAGACAGGGAAGAACACAAGGCCTCACTGTCTAAGGCCAAGAATGATTAGATATGTGACCCACCCCTATACATACCTTGCATATGGATTTATTTGGACAACTTCTGTGAAAGTATCAACCATGCAAGTTATTGTCTAGTGGCGAATACTGCATGGACTATTCAAGGTTTTTGTTGCGGTATTACTTTTCTAGCCAAACCAAAAAGGATGAGACTAGTGGACATCCTTAAGACTTTTATAGACAAATAGCAAAACCAACTTTATCACAAAGTTAAATCATTAGATGCAGATATGGGACAGAATTTAAAAACCGGGTTTGCTTGAGTTCTGTGGGGGAAATAAAGGTATAATAACAGGTAGTTTAGTAATGCTAGATCTCCTCACAAAATGGGGTTGCTGGGGGGGGTGATAGAGAGAATGAATAGGACCTTATAGATGGTGCTAGGACTATGCTTAGCTTGACTCACGCTGGCCTACCACTTTTTGGGCAGAAGCAGTCAATTACTGTTTGCTTATACCTTCAACAGGGTAAGGGTGACATAGCCTCAGAACAAAACACCTTATGATCTCTTGTTGGCCACAAACCAATCCTTAGCTACATAAACCATTTGGGTGCCATTGTGACCATTCTCAATATCTTTAGCCCACTAGGAAAGTTTGATGGAATGTCTGCGAGGAGGGTTTCTTGTTGGTTATCTGTGAACAGTAAAGCCTTTTTGGGTTTTAGAATTAGTCCACCAAGGAGAGTGGACAGTAAAATCTTCATGTTAACTTTCTAGAGGAATAAACCCAATGTGCGGGATTAGGACATAGGTGGATGTTCTTGACTTAGACTATCGTACAGCTCTATGAACCTTATACCTGTATCTTTGCAAAATCAATCTTTACCCTGCAGGTTCAACAGAGGTCAATGACATTGATGTGATGAGACTGAAGATGCAGAAGAACTCCTTGTGGTTTCTTCTACCTTCTTGAACAGCAGACTGGATCCTGAACACAATGCTACTAAAGAAGTTTCACCACACAAAGAAGCATCTTCTACTCACATATCCAAGTTCTGCTGATGTCATTATGTTCTTTAGAAAAAGTGCTTGATGCACGTGCTTGTAGCACCAAGGACCAGTACCTACAAAAACACCTACCAGTACTAATCCTGTTAATACTGGTAGTAGTGATTTTAATACTGGTGATGAGCAAGTTTCTCCTGGTCATATAGAAGCTGTCGCTCCTAGTGCTCATAATGTAGAAGAGGTCTTCTCTGATGATGATGATGATGAGATGCCTGAAATAAGGATTTATGATAAATCAAGTGAAGGTATTTTTGAACAAGCTTCTTATTGATGATGTGGGGTTATTACTGATTTCAACAATCTCCTGTGAGGTAGATGTCATCACCAAAACCCACTCTAAGGATTCATAATGCCCATCCTCAAAGTCAAATCCTTGGGAGATCCAATACCGACTGTTCAGATAGAAGCTCTCTAAAGAAAATCCACTGAGGCTCATGCTCTAGTTAGTTACATTCAAGCTCACCAAAGAAGCAATCATAAGATCAACTACACTGTCTTTTTGCTCGTTTCTATCTCAGGTTTGAAAAACCAAGAAAGTGACAGAAGCTCTTGAAGATGGGAAGCTGGTTTGAAGTATTCAAGAAGAATCTGTTGAAGTTCAAGCTTCAACAAGTATGGGTTCTTGGCTTGACTTTTACCCAATGTGCTAAGGTGATAGGTACTAAATGGGTTTACAGAAACAAGAAGGATGATGAGAAGGAGTAGTTGTCAGAACAAAGCACGGCTAGTGGCTCAGGTCATAGACAAGAAGAAGGATTGATTATGATGAGGTTTTTGCACTTTGTAGCAGAATTGGAAGCTGTGTATCAGGTTGTTTTGGCCTTTGCCTCATTTATGGGGTTCATATTCTATTCAAGATGGATGTTAAAGTCATTTCTGTATGGCACTATGATGAGGAGGTTTATGGTCTCACAACCTCCTGGTTTTGTTGATCCTGATCAATCCTACAAAAGGTTCCTGTACAAGTTGGTGAGGCGTGTTATGGCTTGCACAAGCTCCTAGAGCTTGGTATGCCACTTTGATCTCATTCTAGGAGCATGGATACAAGTGGGGACACAATAGACAGACTTTATTCATAAGAAGGAACAAAAAGGATATCATGTTGGTTCAAGTGTATGTTGATGATATCATTTTTGGCGTCTACACAGTCTTGGTGTGCCTGATGATTTGAAGCTTTGATGCAAAGCCTGATTTCAATATGAGCTCCGATGGGTGACTTACATTCTTCTTAGGTCTTCAAGTCAAACAGAAAAAGGACGGAATCTTAATCACAAGGAACAAGTATGTAGCTGACATGCTCAAGAGTTTTGATTCTTGTGAATGTCAAAGCTGCTATCACTCCTATGGAGACAAGTGCCTTTGACAAAGGATGAGGACGCTTTTGATGTAGTGTACACTAGTATCAGATCTTGATAGGTTCTCTCAGTACTTACTGACTTTAGACCTGATATTATGTATGCAGTATGTGTTTGTTCACGTTTTCAGGTAACTCCCAAGACTTCTCATCTCAATGCTGTCAAGAGGATTTTCAAGTATCTCAAGGGCAAACCCAACTTGGGATTATGGTATCCTAGGGACTCTCCCCTTGATTTGGAAGCATTCTTCTGATAGTGACTATGGTGGGTGATTCCAACTTGACAGGAATACACAACAGGGTGGTTGTCAATTTCTTGGTCAACGACTTATCTCATGGCAATGCAAAGAACCAAAGAAACAGAATTATTGTAGCCACTGTCAACAAACTAGAAGCATGTAATATGTCGCTGCTGCACATTGCTGTGGACAGGTGTTGTGGGTTCAAAATCAATTGTTGGACTATGGTTTCAACTTCATGAATACCAAAATCCACATTGATAATGAGAGTACAATCTGCATTGTGAAAAACCCTGTCTATCATTCCAAAAAAGGGAAATCCAAAACACATGGAGATTCGACACCACTTCATCAGTGATGTTATGAGAAGAAGCTCATAAGGGTGAGAAACTTAAACACAGATTTAAAATGTTGCTGATTGTTGACAAAAACCATTGATGGACCCCGGTTCAATTATTGGTATGTAGCATTGGTATGATCAACCCATAAGCTACATTTAAGGGGAGGAAAAAGTGTAAATTTTATAATGTATTATTAAGTCCTGTCTAAATTAGATTTAATACTGGTAGCTCTAAGTTTAAAATTAATCCTGGTAGTATTAGTTAGAATTAATTCTGGTAGTATAATTTAGGGTTAGTTCTGGTCACATAGTAACTTAATTCAGGTAGCATAGTATTAAGTCTGCTAGTGTAAAAGTTAAAACTAGTAATCACTTAGTTGAGTATTAAGTCTGGTAGTTAACTTAGGTTAATTCTGCTTAGTATAAGTTAGATTAGAATTGTTTGTTTTGTTCAGACTAACTTTGCAGGTACTACTTGGTGTTGAAAAGAGTGATGCAAGATCAACTTGGGCATGGAAAAAGAAAATGCCAGGTGTCACTTGCTAATTGGATGCAATTTGATTGTAAGTAATGATGTTGTGGTCTACTTGCTGTAAATTTTATTAAAACTGGTTGAAAGTATGTTAAGTCTGATGAGTTACTATTAATACTGGTTGACTATTTTAAGTCTGGTAGTACAAGATTTAAGTCTGGTAGCTTTCACTTAATACTGTTTGAAATAAAATTATCTTATTTTATTTAAACATAACCGTTGAAGATATTTTAGCCGCCTAACTAAAACGCTTTGTAGAGTACTTATATAGGGATAAAGTTAATTTCTCTTTCATCCTTATCAATGCTATTACCTCTATTATTTTTTTCAAAAGCAATCGTTAAAAATTTTCTTCTACTACCAGACCTTATCTGTCAAAGGTCACAATCACCAGTACTAATTTTAAGATTCAAATAATTTCACCAAGTGTTTCAATGCGCAACTCATAGTATGCGCTAAGCACAACCAAGTGGGTTTCTTACTCAAACCCACTGAGAGTACTGGGTACACAGAGATAGTGGATTTCCTCAGAAGATCAAAATTGAGGTTTATGGTATGCTCTTCACTCCACAATCCACCTATCTACGATGCCTTATGTCAAGCAGTTTTGCAGGACTGCAACTGCTTTGGTAACACTTGCAGATGGGACTCAACAACTTAATTGCAACAATAGATACCATTGAACTTACATTTATCTGAAGGGTCTGGATTAGGAGGCAGCTCCAATTAGCAGATGCTTCAGGGGATACATATGTTGCAAAATGAAGAGATTTGTAGGGGAATTGCAAAATATTGGGTATGTAAATGACACGAACTTTTACATTTTGAAAAGTCACTTTACACCACAAGGGAGATCTTTAATCCATCAATTCTCACTGTCTTAAGCTCACTAAGTGGGGAGATGGGATAAGGTTTTTGTAGCAACATCGCCATTGCGTTTGATCTGTCTTTCCACTGGAGAGACTTTATACTTTTCAAAACTCTATTTTGATGGTATGATCTCAATTTGAAAAGCAAAATCAAGTTTTTTAATTACCCCCGTTTTCTTCAATTGATTTTGAATGTTCAAATGAAACAAAACCTTTTTGTCCCTTATGTATCATTAACCAAAAACGATTTTTTTGGAATATGAAACAGGTTTTCAAAGGGTACATAGACATTGTTGCCTATTATGCTAACCATTGATGCAGGGTCAACCTCAACCAAGGTGCTGATCCATACACCATCTCAGTCTGTTACAGCTACCCTCTAATCTCATGTACAAAATAACACAACCACCTCAAAACTAGTAATCTCACTCTGTACAACCACCTCCTTCAACCATAAAGTGTACAACCTAATCAATAACACCTCCAACTCAAACTGTACAAACACATCACCTTCCACTGTCTCTACCATTCCTGAATTCACCATCTCTTCCACCCATCTCATCAAATACCATTCACCTTCAATCATGATACAGAAGGTCCATCATTTGATGAAACTTCTTACATATGTCTCCTCACCTTCACATGAACCTGCGCAGCTAAAGCATTTTAGATCTAGTGAAGAAAGTGAGCAATTAGGAACCTAATGGATATTGTACCAGGATGGGTAAGAGTAAAATCTTTGAAAAGGTACTGAGTGAACTAAGCCAGTCACTTGGTACAGAAATCTTCAAAGTGAATGAGAAAGGTTAAAAAGCTTTGAAGATAAGTTGAGGAAGAAGAGGAAGAGTAAAGTAAGCTAAGATGACAGAGGGTCAGGATCAAGAAGTTCCTTTTTAAAAAACAGATCAAGGATATATATTTGTTAAACCCTGAAACTAAGAGAGAGTTTCAGGGAGGCTTCAGAAGAACAAATAAGTCCTTCCACTTTGGACGGCTGCCGAATCTTAACAAAAAGTAGCTCAGAAGGGTTTTTAAGGGATCACAAGCACTATTGGTAGAGATTTACAAAAGAAAATCAAAGTCTACAAAAAAACTCCCATACCAAAATTCTTCATTTGAAGACCTGATTCAGCTCAGTTAATACTGCTCAAGTTTATAATGCTCAATTTAATACTGTTGAACTTAATCCCATAGTACATCTTCAAGCTCAAATTAATATGGTGAAGTTAATGCTGCTGAGGTTAATACTGGTGAAGTTAATGCTGCTGAAGTTAATACTGGCGAGGCAGAAAGGGCTCAAAGGAGAAAAGAAAGATGCCAATGACTGAAAGAGGACATTCAAGATGAGTTCATGCATCAAAAGACATCAAAAGGCTTCAAGATGTTAGAGATTTAGAGGAAGCTAAACAGTGTGCAAGCTCAAATGGATGCTTGAAACACAAAGGACAAATTGATCTTGATGCACTTCTGGCTAGAAGATTGGTAGATGAGCACGAGGAAGAAGCTGCAAGAGAGCACTGGCACTGAATTTGATTACATTCAAGCATGAGTAAATGCAGATCAGATTTCTTGCAGAAAGATTCAACAAGAAGAAAGGGAGCATATACTATTGAGGAGAGAGCAAGTTCTTACATGACACAATTGCTGCCCAAAGGGGGGGGATTAAAAGTTCTTGCAGAAACAAAGGGTGCTATTATCAGAAACAAGCACCAACAATATCTAGCTTAGAATCAGATGATCCTTATCTGAAGACCTGTCGAACAAGAAGCATGCTGAGTTAAAGTCTTAAGTCTTTTGAGGAGATTCAAGTACTGTATGACGAGATACAAGAGCAAGATCGATTTTGTGAGCTATTGGATCATAAAGAGATGAAAGAGCAATCAAAAAGATGAAGCAGAAAGATGCTGATAAAGAGGAAGAAAAGATGGATGAAATTCTGTTCATGAGGAAGTTCAGAGGAAGAAAGAGCACAGAAAAGGCAAGTTAGGCACAAGGAGAAAGTTGAAGGCAAAAAAGGAGGAAAGCAGGGCTCAGTCACACCAGAGAAGATGATGATTTGAAGATATGGCTTGCTATATTCTCCTGATGAGGACAAAGTGATTGATGTTGAGAGTCTTGTCTTGATCCATCAATATCCAATTTATTGAATGGCAATCATTTTTTCTTTACAAACTAAAACCTCACATGATCAAACCAAACCTGATGAAGTTATATATCTGTATAAGGTACAAGGGAGTAATGGTCATCAGAGATTCTTTCAGACCTTAATGGGAGTTTTTATCGATTTTGGACAGAGAAGATTTGAAAGTATTTATGAGCTAGTCATGGATGAATTTAAAGATAGGTTCCTGAAGATTCGAACAGGATGCTTTGGGGAGATCTGATGATTATGTTTAATCAAGGTGATACGGCTGACTTTTGGGATACACAGCAAGACTGGAAGCTTATCAGCTGGAAACTACATAGTTCCTCAGGAGTACATACTATCATGACAAGTACTGGACTTGTTTTTCATATGTTGTGGAAAGCCAAATATCCTGCAAAGGAAAGTACTTCACAAATGCTGGATTTGGAAGCTTTAGAAACTGAAAGAAAGCTTTATGGCTTTGGAGCTGATTCAAGTTTGTGAGACAACAATGTGAAGAATTTGAAGAGGGGGGGGGGTTTTGAATAAGTGAAGAGTTGGCTAGCCCACAAGTTTATGGCTTGTGGTAAAGGCTGTGGAAAAACCATAACTAGTCCATAAGATTATGGCTTATGGTAAAGACGAATTGCAAATCCATATTAGATGGTTGACACTTTACCAAAAAGTGGATGGTATATCAACTCACCAAGTTTTATGTACAAAGAGTTGACATGGTTCTCAATCCACCATGGAATTTACCTTTTCTAGGTGCCAAAGGATTGACTAGCCCTGAGCAAACGGCTACAGGTAAAGGCATATCAAATCCGTTGATGGCTGTAATGGTTTGCCAAAAACCATATGGTATTCAACTCACCAATGTTTCAAGTACTGAGAGTTGAAATGGTTTTCAGTTGACCATGGACATACACCTTTCTGGTGGCCAAAGAACTGACTACTCCAGAGTTAATGGCTAACTGGTAAAGAGACATCAAATCCATTTAAAATTTTCAATGATTCACCTCTCACAGGAGTTAACACACCTGGAAGTGATGAGAATAGACTGAAACTTTATGATTTGATGTACAAAATTGTCAAGGTTGCTGATGCAAGGGTTAAAGACTAGTTGCTGTCAAGATTTGAAGACATAAAGACTTATTATTTTGAAGACAGAAGTTTAATACAATCCTCTATAGCCCAAGGTGAAGCTTACAGTATTTAAAGATCAAGACTGCTTTAAAGGAACTTGAAGTTCATGAATGAAGATCAAGTTAGGGGAGGATTGTTAGGAAAATATTGTAAACAGACTTAATACTGTTAGTATTAAAGTTAAGTCTGTTAGTTATAGTTAGTACTGATAGAAAATAGTTAGTACTGTTAGTATAGAAGTTAAGTCTGGTAGAGCAAGTTAAGTCTGCCAGCATTAACTTAAGTCTGGCAGTATTAAAGTTAATACTGTTGGGTCAGACTGTTAAGTCTGGTTGTAATTATAGTAATAGTTATCTCTTAGCGTTAATCTAGGAAGAGATAAGCATTATCTCTTAACGCGTTTAGGGTTCCTTATGCTTATAAAAGGAACGTAGAATAGTATTGTAAAGATATCGGTTGATTGAGTATTCACAATCAAATAGTAATAGTAATAGCAATTTTAGTATTTTGTTCTTGTGTTCATCTTGGTATAGATATTGATATTCCGCGTCAATATTTGTATTCACGGTTATTGTCTCTCATAGTATCTTTGGATTTATTCAAAGGACTATAAGTCGTTTAAGGCTCATTGAGATCCTGTTGATAAGGACCTACAGTCGTGAAGTTTTAAAGAAGTCGTGAAGTTGTGAAGAAGTTGTAAAGTTGTGAAGAAGTCGTGAAGTTGTAAAGTCGTGAACAAGTCGTGAAGTTGTGTTGTGATAGATTGGTTCTAGCTAAGATTAGAACTCGACATTTAGCTTAGTGTCGTAAATTGATATAAGCAACGTTGTGTACGGTTTTCTCCGCCATAAGGGAGTTTGTTGACATAGTGAAGAAAACTCTCGAGTTTGGTGCTCGGGGAGTGGAGTAGGGCGAAGAGGTGCTTTGTTACCGAACCACTATAAATCCTCGCGTTGTGGTTTGATTGTTCTTACTCTTATCTCTTGTCTTACTTTATCATTTCATATATTTACATTGTTCATATTGTGCAAGCATTGAATTCACAAAAAGGTCGAATCTAAATTTTTATAAACAAACTAAACATTAAATTAAAAAGCGGTAAACTATTCAACCCCCCCCCCTTCTAGTTTTCCACAATTGGTATCAAGAGCCACGTTAAACAAGATTTTTAAAATAAATTGTATTTTAAAACTTGAATCGATCTATGGAATCGGAAAAATATTTAGAAGGGCAATCTATGCAAAGACCACCACTATTTGAAAGTGATGGATTTATTTATTGGAAAAATAGATTCGAAACTTATGTGAAGTCAAAAGATCTAGATCTTTGGCATGTTATTACCGATGGTGATTTTCCTCCCATTCAATTTAATCCCGAAACTAAAAAGGATGAAATTGTATCTTTTCACAAACAAAATGATGATCTTAAAAAGAAACTTGCTAAAAATAATGAAGCCAAAATGGTAATTTATAATGCTTTACCACGTAAAGAATATGAAAGAATTTTTATGTGTCAAACCGCAAAGGAAATTTGGGATACTTTGTTAATCACTCATCAAGGTAATAATCAAGTCAAAGCAAATAAAATAGATCTTCTTGTTCAACAATATGAACAATTCATGATTCCGGAAGAGGAATCAATAGATAATGCTTTTGCTAAATTTAACACTATTATTACTAGTCTAAAAGCACTTGATGAAGGTTTTTCTAGCAAGAATTGTGTTAGGAAGTTTCTTAGGGCATTGCATCCTAAATGGCGCGCAAAAGTCACGGCAATTGAAGAATCAAAGAATCTAACAACTCTTTCACTTGACGAACTTATTGGAAATTTAAAAGTCTATGAAGAAGTAATCAAGAAAGACTCCGAAACCGTCAAAAACAAAAGAGAACAAAGTAGATCTATTGCCTTGAAAGCTAGAAAGGAATCTAGTGATGAAGATAGTTCAACCTCCGATAGTGAAGATGAAGAATACGCCATGGCCGTAAGAAACTTCAAGAAATTCTTCAAAAGACAAGGACGATTCGTAAAACAACCATATGAAGAAAGAAGATCATTCCAAAGAAATAAAGATGACAAAAATAAGACAAGTGAAAGAAAATGTTTCAAGTGTGGAGATCCAAATCATCTCATCGGAGAATGTCCGAAACAATTAAAATATCAAAATCAAAGGGCGTTCGTGGGAGGAGCTTGGAGTGATAGCGACGATGATGAAGAGGAGAAGACAAAGGACGAAAAGTGTCTTATGGCTAAAGATTCCAATGAGGTACTTTCCGAAACCGAATATTTTAGTGATAATCAATCATCACTAGACGAAAATGACATAGATAATGAATATAGTAGACTATGCAAACTAGGATTAAAAGTCATGGCTAAAAATAAAACTCTAAAACAAGCTAAAATAAAATTAGAAAATGAAGTACTAGAATTAAAAGATAAACTATCTAGGCTAGAAAAAGGTAAGGAAGTAATTGAAGAATGCAAATTATGTCATGAACTTAAGTTTGAAAATGAGGAACTTAGAAAAGAAATATCTAGGCTAAATCAATTTAATGATAGTAGTCATTCACTTAAGAAAATAATAAGTTCTCAAAAACCTTCCGGAGATAAAACCGGTTTGGGATTTAATTTTACCAAAGGATCACCTAGCGAAACCAAACAAGTAAAATTTGTAAGAGCTCAAGAAGTCGAGTCAAAAGAAAAATTGATGGAATCAAACCCAAACTCAAAACCAAAATTTATACTTATAAACAACACCAAAATCCCTATTGCAAGTGATGATGAGGTAAAACATTTTTACAAACCTTCTTTAAAACCCGGAGTCGGATTTACTAAACCCACAATAAGGTCTAAAACACCTCCTCCGAGAAGAAAAGAAAATCCTCATCCTCGTTCCAAAACACCTCAACCTAGGAGAGACAATGGTAGACCAAATTACCCTAACACTAATCACACAATGTGGAATCGTCCACACCAACCAAATTTCACTCAATGTGCAAGTTGCTCACCATGTATGTGCCAAAACCAAATGCAAAATAGATGTGTAAACAATAACTTTGGATACATGAAACGTTGGGGACCAAATGGCTAAGTCATCACAATCTTTGAAGTGGTATGTTATCTACTAACATTCTTTGTCTACGGACTAAAGAATTCATGATAAGGTTCCCATGAACCCTTATCATTTACATTCTGAAGACATTAACGAAGACTATTCTAAAGTCTAAGGTACGTCTCACTTTTCATATTCGTAGAATATAGATTACAAGTAAATGTCTATGTGTTTCTATCATAATGTAGTATAATTAGTTCTTAAAAATAATAGTGTAGTCTCTAGAAATACCATTTGTTGGTTTTCTAGCTTTGAAGAGATTAGTTCTTTATGAACTACTCTTTCGTTTAGATTATAATCATATGTCTACAAAATGGAAATCTTCTATGACCACGTAGCAAACTCACGGAGATGAAGAAGAGCAAGCTAGTGGTTAACAATTAACATAGAAGTAGGATTAGTCACGCAACGATCATAGACACACTATGGATGAAACAAACTCCCTTCGACTTCAACGATCGTCTCGAATCCATGTCAACCATCGTCTACGACATCTGCCTCACGTCTACGATCTACTACGTCTATCGATATCATCTCTAGTACTCATTCAATATTTACCGTCTTGGATTTTCTCCAAATCGTGACATTTAATTATTTCATCCGAGATAATTATCTCACTCAATTAACTAGAAGTTAATTGAAAAAGTCACTTAATCCTCGTTAATCCTTCCTTCGACTTAACTACTTGATTATCTCATCCGAAGTAATCAATTTTTTTAACGAAAAGTTAATTAAAAATGTTAAGTATTCCTTCTCGATTATATTAAATAATATTACTAGTATATTCCAACGTATTTTGACACTTATCATTCTCATAAAAATGGCCAAAAATCGAAGAAATTTTTTTTCCAGAGGGCGGCCCCCTTAAAATTAAAGGGACCGGCCGTGTAAGTTGGGCGCCCCCCTTAATTATTTAAGGGGGCCGGCCACTGGAAAAACAAACTTCCCTTTTTCATTCGAAAATACATAGCCAAACACCATTTTTTTTCCTTCTTCCCTCTTCCACCTGCTGTGACGAAAAACCCACCACCATATTCACCAAAATCAAACTTCAAATCATCCAATTAACCAAAATTCGCAAGGGGCAATTACAAACAAATCAATCAACAACATCAATTGTGATAAAATGCCAAGAGCCACTTCCACCGATATATCCCTCACCAAATCCTACATCCCAAAAGTATCCAAAATCCCCGGCATTTCCCCCACAATTGCCAAATTCTACAAATCCATTAAAAATCACAACATTCACGAAGGTCGTGTTGTTGATCAAGCCTACTACAAATCCAACAACATCGAGCGTCTCTTCACAAACATTCGCTTCGATTGTCTCTTTAAAATCAACGAACCGATTGTTCCAAGATTCATTCTTGATTTCTATAGTCAAGTCACGGTTCAAACCGATGAATATGGCTATCTTGTCATCTCCTTTATGATTCAACATGAATTCATAACTCTCACTCTTGCCCAATTCGGTCAAATCCTCAAAATTCCTTACAACGGTCAAGCCGTGTTCACCAACGAGTGGGACCTTTGATCTCTTGAGTATTCTCAAGAAACTGAAGGACCATATTCCACCGACCTTCCAACTCCTAACGATATTCGTCGACTTCTTGAATTAGAACGTGTCATGGTAGACTGTACCATTAAAATTCAAACCGTCACCCTCACTCCAAATCATATCCTCACTAAGGAACTAAGCCCCGACATGAAGCAATGGAAAGAACTCATTCAAGAGAATGTGTTTGGACTAGGAGGACATCGGGACCATCTCCCTGCTTGTCTTGCTCACATGTTGTATTGTGTTGTTGCCAAGGAACAATACAATCTTGCTCACTTCTTTGTCAAATGAATCGAATGTGCTAGAGCAAATCCAACTGCCAATCTTCCATACGGTATGTTCTTGACTCGTCTTTATCGTCACATCATGGAAGTATATCCTCATCTCGACAATGGCATTTATGACATTGTTGATCGATTCATTCGTCCTCTTGCTCTTAAACAAACTCGGAGACCTCGAAGTGATCATGGCAAGGCACGCCATTCCGTCTCATCCTCATATTCTCATCATCACGGCACGTCATCTCATCAACATAATGACGACGATGATGATGTCAAAACTTCTCGTGCAAGTACTCCATCTCCTACCACCTATCTTAACTCTCTTAATCTACTCAACTACTAAAACTACAAAATGCCTTCCACTTCCGAACAAACCGATGAAACTCTCTGTAGGTTCTCGAATTCACACAAACATGTATAGATCTAAAGAGATCTAGAAAGAGAAAGTTAGAGAGAGAGAATAGTTGAGAGAGAAATAAGGAAAACATACTAAAGAGTGTGTGTAAAATGAATAGATGCTTACCTCTTCCAAAATTGGAAGAGATATTTATAGTTCTTACAATACACCGGGTATTAGTACCCGGTTCAATACCAAAAGTCATACGTTTACCTATTAAACTACGACCTATATTGAGCAGTAAAATACATGGGGTGACTGAGTCTTTTTCTAATATCTAACAATCTCCCCCTAATGGAGGTCACCCCTAAAAATACTAAACTTAAGCTCGTCAATCTTCAGATTGATCTTATGTATAGCTCGTAAACGTTTGATTTCATTGATTTGTATCTTATGAATCTGAAGTAGTAAACTTTAGACTTTTAGGCTTCAGCTTGACTTGTATGTGATCTTTGAGCTTCTTTGAGATCATCATCCAATCATAATCTCTAATCATCATCATGTGATCTTTTGCCATCTTGTGAACTTGTGTCATTTGGAATGATATGCTCACACTTTTCTTGATCTTGAAAGCTTGAATATTCAGAGTTGCGGAAGCTTTAATAACAGATACTTGAGCTTTCATGATATCTTCGAATGAGTCGTTTGAGAATGAGCACGCGGTTATGAACTTGATTTTGTTGGAACACGGTATCTCCATCTCCATCTTTAAATGTTCCTGTAATAAAACAGTTAGCAATAAAGAGAAAATTGATTTGTAAAAACAATCTAAGTGTTAATTATGAAAATATTTTGTAACACTTCGATAGTTTTGATTGGTTGTCAAATGTTCAATAACCGTCAATTCTTATGCTGGAACAAGTTTGATTCACGTAGAATCGCACCATCGTTTCTTTCCAGTTGATACAAGTTTGATTCTTGTAGAATCGCACAAGTTACCTACCTAGAGCTTGTTTGATGTAGGCTCTAGCAGGATTTCCATCTTCATAGTGAATACCTTCGTATCACTCGGATGTTCTGGCAATATCACAAGGATAATGCGTAGGACTCTTAAGATAACCTTGTTTCCACAGTGTGTGAAAGACAAGATAAATGGAAATGTGTCCTAATGAGATTAATTGATGATCTCTTGGCTCTAGACTCGAAAGTGCGCTTTGATATTAGTGATCGGAGGCTGGAGCTGACTGCCACCTTTTCAATACCGAGATTACACAGAGTTGAGTGAGACAGTTAGGTTGATGTTTAGTTCTCGTGACAAATGAGACAAGTTTCTTTCAAGAGAAACTCGAATGGCTGGGAAGGGTTGTGCATTGCATCACTGGGTCCATGATGTCGTCTTCAATGTCAGCAATCAACTTGTGATTCTGACAGCATATGTATTGACCCGGTTTCTGCCTAAGTGTATGGAGGGCTTCTTTCTTTACACCCTTTATCCGTACAATTCTTTTTCATTCTTCAACCCCTTCAGTGCTTACCGAGATTTCATGACTAGAACCTTGTTGGGTTTATTCAAGTACTAGCTCCATCTCAGTCGACACTATTCCCTTTTCCTCACATTTACTCCTTTTTATCATACCTAAGGACTTCTACACTAACTAGTGGATTGTCTTTTTTTGGGTATTTATTTTTTTTTTTTTTACTGGGTGATCCTCCGGTTCTGGCAGGATCATGGGAACCCCGAGTACCTAACCTTACCATCCTTAACTTCGATAACAGTATATTACTATGGTCAGTCTTTTTTGACAGTTCACCTTGCCATTAAAATCACTGTTGAAAAACTCAATCAGTATTATGATATAAACTATCAAAGTGTTTAGTACACGATTGATTTTGCTTTTTTATAAAACGCTCCCACTCAACAAGTGCATCGTTTTCGAAATGGTTTAGCACATATTGGTGGAGAATTCACTTGAGTTAATTATGATCATCATTAACATATTTTATTTACATTTTTGACCCCTTATCAAAAATTTCAGAAATCATTTGACATTTTGGATATCAATTGATTTAAATATGTTATAAAAAAAGTAGGAGAAAAGTGTGCCAATTATTCACAAGCCTTGTTTGGAACAGATTAATGCTCCTCCTTAATCGTTGAGGGAAATATAAGATAGTCCTGAGTACTGTAATTTGAAAGATTTTGAATTTCTTAAGAAATTCTGAAAATTTGTTACTCAATCACTATCTTATATTAGCTATAATTAAGTCTACACTTACACATTTATATATTCACAAGATTATGTATGAGACAGGACCTGAAAATGTTCAAACCGAAAATGATCCTAGTCATTTTATCCATGTAGCAGTTCTGTAGTCCCGTCTCCGTACTTCCTTTGGAGTGTCTTAGCTTCCCCTTGAATCAGTAATCCTTTCTTGAGTAGGTTCATGCCTTCTTGCAATTTGCTAAAGAATACTCCGTTGAAGTCTGACGCCCAAATCGATGAAGTACACAATTAATTTGAAACCGTAACACCAAAGTCAATTAAGTCCCGGATGTCTAATTTCTCTTAACATGATAGTGATGATATGAATTGAAACACCAAAGACAACTAAGTCCCGGATATCTCAATTATTCCCTCTCAGTAGACGAACTGATAACACCTAAGAACAATAAGTTCCAAAATCATGTACACTTTTCTTTCTATCGGATACTGACTAACTAGAGGAATTATCATACTTATCATACCAATATGTCCCTCTTTGATCAAATATTTCTACTCCTTTAAAAACACGCTTGGTGATTGACTGTTAAAGGAAGCATTAATTGAATCAGTAACCAATCTTCTCACGCTCTAATCAATCTTCTGACAACACATTTCCCTGGTATCTCAACTGATGCATACCATAAATGACAAGATATCTCTTCTCCTATGTGGTTGGAATAGCGCACCGGAAAGTAACCGAAACATACTGATTTCTCTGCGGATAAGGACATTTGTCTTCCCGGAATGGTTCAATTAAATAGCTATGGGATTCTAATCACGTGTAGTTGTTGTTCCTTTCAGTGTATTTACTCCTTCCCCTGATGTTCGATACCTCAGAATCAGAAAAAATCTTATATGCACACATGCTTGAGATCGTGTTCGCAGAATTAATAAACTTAAATCTATCCCGTGAGAATCAGTTTCAAGGCTTTTTAAACTACGAAAGAATTTCCAAACATTCCTAAGTCTTTTTACAAACTATGACGCGTTGGCAATATTAGTCGTATGTAGTTTAAAGCCTGAATTCACTAAGTCTTCAATTGCAAATAAGTCCCTAAAGTTTGAAGCAAATGACATCTAAGGACCGCATGTAGTTATATATGGAAAATTAACTCCCTTTAAATTGTTATCTGTCATTATCAAAAACTTCAACTGTTTAATCCTTGACTTATTTTGAAAGACCGTTTAAAAGATTATTTGACACTTTCTCCCCCTCAAATAATGACCCGTTTTCTATTTAAAGAGTTGTAGTCATTGTTTGAGAGGTCGAATTATCTATGAAAATCTTTTCGTGATTACTGAAAATATTGATTCATTGTGAAGACAACTTTTTCCC
Organism: Tanacetum coccineum; assembly: GCA_026074375.1. NCBI lineage: Eukaryota > Viridiplantae > Streptophyta > Magnoliopsida > Asterales > Asteraceae > Tanacetum > Tanacetum coccineum. Next base: position 78,178 of record BQNB010008470.1, read on the forward strand.
AATTGAAATAAGATTTCTCTTATTTTGACAAATAAATGCACTGAAACGTACACTTATTCTTAAGATGAATGGATATGAATAATCCATGCCGAGAAAAATTAATTACCCGTTGTCTGGAATAGCTGTCTTTTTGATGACATATGTTCCTCATTTTCAAAAGCGGGTTGCAGTCAGAAATAACTGCAAGCCATTGTCATGAGCTCAAAACTTTGAATGTTTTGTTATGTAGTCAATATCGAAAGACTTCTCTTTTAGTTGCTTAAGGGAAAAAAATGCACTGAGACGTGTTTATTTTCCTTTACGATGAGGGCCGAGTTATGTTAACAGAAATGTACCTTAAGCCATATATTTTTTTATATTTACAAGATGATGTTTGTGATTAATATCAAGCAGTACCGTTTGTCAGAACCTCCAGTTCTGCTGGAGTCAAACATCTCATACCAATCCTTCTGACAAGATACAAAAACCGATCCACAGGAAGGGCTTTCATAAATTAATCAGCTAATTGGTATTCAGTTCTGACAAAATATAATTTAATAATATCATTTTCAACCTGTTCCTTTATGAAGTGATACCGAGTATGGATGTGCTTTGTATGAGAGTGATGTACGGCTTTGCATGAGATTGCTATGGCTGACTGAGAGTCGCAATACAACGGTATTTTGTTGTAGTTGAAGCCATAATCTTGAAGTTGTGTCCTCATCCACATTACTTGAGCACAACTTGCAGATAACGCCACGTACTCTGCCTCTGCTGAAGACATTGCAGTGCAGTTTTGTTTATTCGACATCCAGCTTACAAGTTTATCACCAAGGAACTGTATCCCTCCAGAAGTGCTTTTTCGAGTATAAAGGCATCCGGCATGATCAGCGTCTGAAAATGCTGTTAGTTCAAAGCCAGAATCCTTTGGATACCAGAGTCTCATGTTAATGGTACCCTTTAGGTATTTAAAGATTCTTTTAACCTCCTTGAGGTGCTTTTGAGTTGGTCGTGCTTGATAACGTGCACAATAGCATACTGCTTGCACTAAGTCTGGTCTACTAGATGTCAAGTACATGAGTGACCCGATTTTACTACGATAGTCAGATTGGTCTACGAGTTCTCCACTCAAATCTACATCTAGTTAGGGTTTTGTAGCCAATGGTATACCAATGGAGTGACAATTGTCCATATTATGCTTTTTCAGAATTTCTAAAGCGTACTTGGCCTGATTGATAAAAATACCTTTTAGGGACTGTGGATCTGAAGTCCTAAAAAGAATTTCATTTCCCCTATTAAGGACATTTCAAATCTACTATGCATTAACTTTTCAAATCTTTTTGAATATTTAGGGTTTGTAGACCCAAAAACTATGTCATCAACGTAAATCTGCACAAGTAGAATATCCTCCCCGTATTTTATCTTAAATAAAGTTGGGTTAATTGTACCTTTAGAAAAGCCTTTGGACATCAGGAAGTTTGATAGTTCATTATACCAGGCTCTTGGTGCTTGCTTTAATCCATACAAAGCTTTCCTTAGAAGGTAGACTTTTTCTGGATGATCTGATCATTCGAACCCTTTCGGCTGAGCAACGTCCAACCTCTTCCTTCAGTGGACCATTAAGAAAAGCCGTTTTTACGTCCATCTGATAGATTGGAAAGGATTTGTGTGCAACGTAGGCAACAAAAATCTGAACTGCTTCCAAGTGAGCAACTGGAGCAAATGATTCTTCAAAATCAACACCCTCTTCTTGGGCATAACCTTTAGCTGCAAGTCGTGCTTTGTTGCGAATTACAGTCTGATCTTCATCCTTTTTGTTCTTCCATAACACTTTAGCTTAATAACCATCTTGCCAAATGGTTTGTCGACGGTCCCAGACGTTAGTCTGTCGAACTTTTGAAGTTCATCCATGCATTGCTTCGATCCATGCAGAGATCAGCCAATGCCTCCTAATGTTCTTCGGTTCAACAATACTCACCGTGAGCGCGAAATACACATTTCAGTCTGCGACAAGCTGTCGTCTTGTGTGAACTGGCATGGTTTGGATTTCCTATGAATTATTATAATGGATGATCTTGTCCATCGGTAATCATGACCTTTGTGTTGAAATAAATGTATATCCGTATTATCAATGTTGCGTGAGGAAGACTCACAATTTTCTATGTACCTGTGTACCAAAAGGTTGATAAATTTCATCTTCTTGAATGATGCATTAGGTGCTTGATTATTGTGTTTTCACTTAGCTTGACCGTGTGTGGATGTAATATTCTTCAAGTAAAAGGACTGAAGAGAATTCCAACCTTGTTATGACGAATCTGTCTTCCCCCCTGTTGTTGTAAGAAGAACAAACATTGTCTTGGGGGCTCGGGTCAGAGTTGTCATATCTGACGTCTTTTATCCTTGTGGAACGAGGCCTGAAAGACAATTTTCAGCAGACATCGCTTGTCGTTGTGGTGCGGGTCTGGAACTGTTGTGATCAGACATCATTTAATGAAGCACGGGTCCTGAATGCTATGATCAGGAGCATGAATTGAGCACGGGTCTGATCAAAATTGTCATTAAACCATAAACTATCTTTGCGATAGTAGATTCAACCGTACGTTTCACACTGGAATGAGTTGGATTTTCATTTGCATCAAAGTTGCTCAAATGGCATGTTCTTGTAGTTGAACTTTATGTTGAAAATTGGACGGAGAAGGATCGCCAATAACATTTCTCTAATGAGTGATCTTTGTCAAATTAGTGATATATTAATAAGGTTGATAAGATGATGCAAAATTTAATGGTAATGACCCTTGTCAATTAGGTTTCTTCAAAAACTAGAGTTTGAAGAAAAATTATGAAGGAGGGGTGCATTATTAAATTATGGCATTTTGATGGTCCATTGAATTATTCTCTTCAACACCTTGATGAGTGACTTGAGATTGAATTTCCTGATTTGTTGGTGAAGTACTAGTAGATTGTTCATCTTGATCAATGGTAGTTGATGAAGGTGAACCAACTGGATCAACAGCTCTTGAAGCAACAATAGCTACCGGATCTGGGGAAACAGTTCGTGGTGGAAGATTATAGTACTCATTAAACAATGGTTACAACAGGATCTCATAGTCTTTCTTGGATGGTGGTACATTATGGTGTGGAGAAACTGAGATTTGACGAGACCTGAACTGGATGTATCCAGGAGTCATAAAGAAGGCGCAGGTCCTGAACTGATTTGCACAGGAGCCGTGACTTGACCATTTCAAGAACTAAACTGCTCTGCTGTAGTGCGGATGTTGGTGGTGAAAGTTGTAATGAATGATTCTTGACAGGGAGGAGATACTGGTTTAGGAGATGAGAGATCGATGACTGAAGTATCAGTAAAGGAACAGATGAAGAAACTTGTTGGATAGGAACAGTGACCATGGATTCAACTTCGGTTTCCATAGTAGTTTTTCCTGGTTCATCTTTTACTTATATATTTCTTCAGGATCAGGCTTAGTTTCCTCATTATCATCCCCAGCATTATCATCTCTGTCAAAATGTTCACTGACCACATCTGCTTCCCACTAAAGAATTAGCTTTTCCTCATCAGGAACCCCTGGCTTGGATCCAGTTCCTTCACTTGAGGCTCTAGTATGTTACCAGTTCCTTCATTTGAGCCTCTAGTTCCAGGTTATCTCTTGCTCATTTTCTTGCTTTCCTTGAGAGCTTTCATTATGTCAGCAACCTCTTGTTCAGCAGGAGTAAGAGTTTGAATACCCTTGAGCTTCTTAGACGAATCAGAAGACCTCTTCTTTGACACAATAAAGGAATCTCTGAAAGCAATACCAGACTGTCTTCTTTGTGTGGGCTCGGGTTCAGATTCAGCATATGCATCAGACTTATGTCAGTGATCTGGATGTTGTTTGGAAGCATATGCATCAGAGAGTTAACAACATCATCTCTTGTGTCAGTGATATGCCATCCAGTTGAGGTAAGAGCTGGATGTTGTTTGGAAGCAGATGCATCAGACTTCCGTGGTTTTTTGAACTTTGGTCATCATCTTTTGGTGGAGGTTGAGCTGACCCAAAAGCGGCAGATTCGGGTCTTCTTCTCTTTGCTGACCTACCCTGGTTTGATCCAGCTGAAGGGCCTTCATCATCATCATCGTCTTCATCATCCTCATACATGCTTTTCTTGTGGTCATTAACCTTGGAACTATAACTGCCTTATCCATGGCATTTCATCTGTATTAAAAGCTTCCATAAGAGCATGGTATAGATGGTAGTTGGCAGGATTTCTGTTTGCAGTCTTATTCTTATTCATGTGTTTGAAGAGAGCACTCTTTAGATCAAATTCTTCAAGAGCCACTTTGTCTGTTGGATTGTGGGAGCTAGTTGAATCTTGTTTCTATTAACTTGATTCCCTTTTGATTCTGATAATCTCCTATTGGACTTCTTTTCAGATTCTTGATCTGTGGCTCTGGGCCAGGCAGCACAGAGTATTTCTCGATTAAATCTGCAGTGTGTCGTTCAAGAATCTTAAGGAGAGCATCATCAAGTTTTGTTCCTAGATATTCATCAACAACCGTAGGAACTTGGGATTTAATTGAAGCCAAAACATCAGCAGAGTGATCAGTCTTCTTTACTTCAGACATCTCTTGCTCCAATCTTGCCACTCTTAGCTGAAGGGCGATGAATGGAGTGATTTCAGGGAGAGATGTGGTGATTGTTGTAGCTTCCGTGTTGATTGGTGGAGGAGTGACCAGTGACGACGGCTTAGTAGATGAGACATCTGTGAAGGGAGCAATTACTGGAGGAGTTGACGTTACTGTCTGATGACTTGGATCAGGTATGGTGGAATCAGACTCCTCTATAACTTTAGATTTCTCCTGATCATCTTCGGTTGGTTTGTCATAAAGAAATTGATCCCCAAAGTTATAAGTGTCATCGAGATTTTTCATGGAAGACATAGAACCAGAATGACTTTCTGGATTATCTTCGATGACACGTTCGTCTGTTATGAGCTTCAGGTTTTCATGAACCTTTGGGTAGGCTGTCGCGAGGAATTCATCATCCATGTGCTCAGGGTTTGGTCCAGCAAGAGACACATGTGCTTTTCCAGAGTTTGATCCAGTCTGGTCTTCTTGCATGGGCTCAGGGTCTGGTCCAGCCAGAGCCTCATGTGCTTTTTCAGGGTCTGATCCAGCCTGGCCTTGTGTACTAACAGGTATGCTTACTCCTGATGTTACTCTAGACGAATCTACTTCACCTTGATCTTTGTCACCTTTAGGAGCAGCGGCTTCTGTTTCACTTTCAGTTCATTCTGAATCAGATGTTGATGAAGATTCATGGATCACTTTCTCTGATGTGTCATCTTCAGGTTGAGAAGAGGGTCCAGTTGTCGAATCATGAGGAGTTTGATCACGCCTAACAAGGATAAACTGATCTGTAGTTCTTTTCTTCTTTGACAGATCGATCAGGGAATGAGCTACTTGTTATTCGGTTACAATGGCCTTTCCCTTACCCACTACTTTAGGCAGTTTAGGAGTTGTTTCAGATACTGGATCCTTGATCGTTACTCCTCTAATAGGTGCCTGACCTTGTAGCCGAAAGGATGGATCCAAGCTAAGCTTAATAGCTCATTTCATGTCAGCATCATCACCTTCTCCTTCTCCCTTTTCTTGATGCGCTTCCAAACTCATCTTCTTAGCCAGTTCAAGATCAGGATCATCACCTTCTTCTTGAGGAATAGATTCTTGTTGAGCTTCATCATCTTCATCAACAAGTTGGAAAGTAGGCTTTCCTTTTCTAACTTTTTGTGGAAGCTTATGCTTGGAAGGTTTCTTTGTCGGAGTAGGAGATGGCTTGGACTGTTTGACTAGAGTAGTGGTTGTGGGCTTTTTGGGTAGAGCACGCTTTGTTGCAGGTTGCACGTTTGCACTTTCTTGCGGGGTTTTCTTTGTATTCTTAGCAACCATTTCCAGATACTTGGGATAATACGAAGATTGTTGAATGACTTCAGTAATCAAGGGATCGGGAATTGCCATTCCAAACACTTTAACAGTCTCGCCTTTTGGGACAAACTTAAGATTTCCTAATATAAAATCATCTCCAGTATGATGAACAACAGAATCAGGACGTCGATGGATGTTGTTATTGCTTGCAAAATAGTAGATTATCACCTTGGAAAACCGTCTATAAGGAATGAGGAGAGGAGTTACTTTCTTCTTTGGGTCCTTCAGACTGGCTTTGTGACTTGCCTTGTGTGAGAAAAATGTCTGGATCCCTTGAGTAAACTCTTCCCATAACAGCTCTGCATGATCAACATTAGTTTGAGGGATGATTCCCCATAGCATTTGCAGAACTGGGTGTCTGGGTTTCTCACTGCCATAAGTCTTTCCTGTCAAGCACTGGTTGACTAAGGTTAGAATTGCTCTCCATGGTTGATACACATAATTCACCCGTATATTAGAGACAATTTCTACAGGTTCAGGATACCCCAACTCATTAACAAAATCAATCACAGTGTTACCAGACGGAGGTAACACAAACAGTTGAGCTGGGATGACAGGAGTAATTGCTAATGCCTTTCTGAGAAGATCATCACTTAGATCGAACCATTGTTCATCAACTTGACAACTATAAACCCCAGTCTTCTGGTCATATTTCATTGTATTCTAGAATTGTTGCATGTAGATAGCAGGAACACTTGCTGAGGCAGTAAATGCTTAGAAGAAGTTGGTATTACTCAAGATGTCCACTGATATCTAAAAGATAGGGTTCTTTTGAATCTTTTGAGCATTGAAAAGAAGGTTGCTTTTCCCGATTATTAACCACTGAGAGCGAGGTACAATCTGCTCATCTGTTCTTATCGGTGGTTGAGTGGGAACATTTTGTTCTGCCATCGTATTCTGCAAAAGAGTATTAACAAAGAAGACAAACATTGTAGAGAAACGATGTTAGAGAGAACTTTAGCTTTGATTAAAGTCATGTTATTCCACGATTGATTAAAACAGAGGTAACTCTGGTTTGATAAAAATCTACATATGATGACACAGGATGGGAGTTAGAAAAACAACTGGGTCATTCGAAGGGGCCTTGATAGATTATTGGGCTTAATGGGCCAAAATTATGAAACTTAGCCCAAACTGCCGCCAGGCAGAATGCCAACCCGCCGTTAGGAGAATCGAGCAAACCGCCGCGAGTAAGGCACTAAACCGACGTGAATTTTAGAATAAGAGTAACCAACCCGCCGCTAAAAATAAAATTCGAAAAGGGCGGGTTGAATATTTTTAATATATAAAAATATTCGACCCAACCACCGAGAGACGGCGGTTTACCTGTTGGAATAAAATAATATAAAATTATGGCAACCCGCTGTGAATCAAACCGCCATTAGGCAACTCGATGTGAATCAAACCGCCATTAGGCAACTCGCTGTGAATCAACCCGCCATATGAACCAGCGGGTTTGAATAAGTTATTATTAAAAAAAAAATTCAACCAAACCGCCGCGGTGCGGCGGTTTCCCTAAAAACATTAAAATAATAATAAAATAACCAACTCGCCACCTAGAATCATAAGCAACTCGCCATGAGGACTGATTTCTTAAAATTCAAACCACGCACATCCTTTGGCAAAACTAAGCACATCCTAAGGCATTCCTAGGCTTTCCTACACATTACTACCATTCTTTCCATCAAACACACTGACTTTTACTTTCTAAAAGTCAACCCGCCACCAAGAATCATAAGCAAATCATTCACTATTGTTTAGACAGAAATCCACACATCAAAACTTAGTAATCTATGCCTTATGAATAATTTCCAGCAACTAAATCACACATTACAACACTACATTGGCATTTTCATCTAAAACTAGCCTAGAATCATTCTTAAGACATATAGATGTTTGCCAACTGATTGAACGCATATATCATAGTGATCACATCCCTATTCCGCATCTTTCCCACAAAACACTTTCAATTTCCAAACAATATTTAATCATTTCAAAACCCTAGTCCCTAAATCTATTTTTTTTACTCTTTTTAATGTGTTTTCATTCGATTCCATTGATACACACATAGAATAAATGATATAGATTAAAGTTCGATAAATACCTTTGCAAGAAACACTGGAAATCAAAGATTTGAAACTTTGTTCTTGGCGGCGAGTTGCGTATGAGTGTGTGTGTGTGTGTGTGTTTTTTCGTTGACTAGATTTTGATAAGTTTGACCAAAACAAACTCGCCGCCCCTTTTTATATCCTAAGTTAATAAGTTGGCAGATTTAGTCCCTTAGGTTTCCATCTTTTTTTTAAAGTATTTCTAAGGATCTTCTAAGTTTAGGCAATTGGCCAATTTAGTCCCTATTGGTTAATAAGGCTAGGAAACAAAAAGCAAATTGCTTTTAAAACCCTAATCATTATAACTATAGATAACTTTGGACCTTTGAGTTAAAATTAGTTAACTCCCCTTCAAATATTAACCCATTAGAATATAACAACCATCTTATAATTACACTTTCATAGCATACAACACTCCTAAATAACTATGGAAGATTCTCCCAATTACTTCTTTTAGAACCTTGTGTGATGAAGCAAATTTTCACATTCACTCTCCTCCTCAAACAACGATCCATTTTCTATTAAAAGAGTTGTAGTCGTTGATTGAGATGAAAAGATCAGGCGAACAGCTCTACCATCACCATTGTTTTACTATACTCCCATAATGCTTAGATATAAAGTAATCCATGCCCAGACATCAAATCGGGTTGCAACTGGAAGTAATTGCACGCCTTTTAGTAATTCTAAATGACTTAAAATATTTCCTAAGAAAGTTATTATTATTATTATTTTTAAAGTTTTTTTTTAAAATGTGTTAGACCTATGTACAAAGGATACATGAAGGCATTTTGTTTACTCATCCTCTCCTTCTTAAAGACGTCTGAGAGTTTCAGGGGTCAAACTCTTCATGCCTAGGCGTGGAAGAAGAAATTC
>BQNB010008471.1:1381-41012 GCA_026074375.1 Tanacetum coccineum
ACTTGTCAATTTTTGTTATTCTGTGTAGTCACTTATCTTTTTTGCTATTAAAATACAAACCTTTCAAATTTCGACTTTTGTGAAGATTCTACCCTTACTAATTTCAAATTCTGAAGGGTAAAACGGTCATTGTACATGGTAGAATCGTCACAAGATACACACAAAGTCGAAATTTGAAAATTTTATGTTTTAATAGCAAAAAATTAAATGATTGCACAAAATAACAAAAATTGACAAGTTAAATGCATTTTCAAGTTATTAAACCCAAATAAAATCTCATGTAAAAGCATTACATACAAGTACACTTTTTTTTGTCGTATACACGGTATGTTAATTAGTTAGACAAAAATAACTAAAATTTAATTAGTTTGGAAAAAACGTGTTTGGATTAAAGACTTATGTTTCAAGCATAACATTCATTTTCTCGGTATTCAAGAATCCAAAATAACGCGCCTTAAAACCTTTCGTCTTAAATCCATGTGGGGTAATTATAATTTTGATTTTGCGTGTAGTATGGCTCGTGGTAGATCGGGAGGCCTGATTTCTATGTGGGATCCGAACTCCTTTATTAAAGATGATATATGGTGTGATGACGCTTCTATTATTGTGAAAGGGCATTGGAGAAATACAGTTGGTGATTGTTATATGATAACCATTTACGGTCCTCAAGATTCGTTGGCCAAAGCTATTTTGTGGAATAGAATTGGTGATTTTATGCATTAACACGCTGGTAAATATACCATTTTTGGAGACATGAACGTTGTTCATAATAAAAACGAAAGGAGTGGTTCTTTTTTTTCTAGACAAGATGTTGATAACTTCAACTCTTTTATTGAAAATTCTGGTTTGATTGACCTTCCTTTGGGTGGTCGTCTATTCACCTGGATAAAAAAAGCTGGAACCAAGCTTAGTAAACTTGATTGATTCTTAATATCAGAAGAGGTAGTTGATGCTTTACCTGATGTTCGTGTTACTGCATTGGTTCGTTGGTGGTCGGAATATCACATCCATTATTCTCATTTTTATTTTTTCTGGCTCTTATTCGTCTTTGGTCCTACTCCTTTTAAGTTATCCTTTCCTGGTTTCTTCGTGGTTTCATTTGATAAATGTTATCAAAACGAGTTACATAAATTAGTGGAACTTAACTCTGGAAGGAAAGTTCTTATCTCATGAAAATTTTTGCCTCCTCAATGCTAGATACTTAAGCTGCATTCATGAAACTAAAAACTCGATCGTGCTCTTATCTGATAACTTGCAACTTAGCAAGTATATAGAAGAGAAAATTAAAGCGATTTTTGTGAATGATGACTACCGTGATTCTCGTATTAAGTTGCTTCACGAGGTGGACATATTTGATACCTTTCAACCCTTTGATTTTTTCAAAAGGTACGTGTCAAATGGGATATCCAAGATGACAAGAACTCTATTTTTTTCACGGGCTGATAAAGCAAAAAAAGAGACCTCAAATGATTCACGGTATCATGAAAGAAGGTGTTTGGATTTCGGATCCTTCTCAAATTAAGGAAGAGTTTCTTAACTTTTTTAAAGAAAAGTTCAAAGACCATGATTCGAACGTGGATTTCCCTCAATTTGCTAACTCTTCTGGATTATGTGCTCTTGACTGTGATAGGTTGGAGAATCCTGTTTCTTTACATGAAGTTAAGAAGGCGGTTTGGAATTGTGGTAGTTCCAAGGCTCCCGGCTTCGATGGGTCCTCTTTCGCTTTTGTGAAGAAATATTGGGATGATATTAAAGTTGACATTTTGGAGTATGTCAATATTTTTCTTGATACTGGTTCGTTGCCTCATGTATCTAATTCTTCTTCCTTCACTCTCATTCCAAAGGTTACCAACCATATTTTCATCAAAGATTTTCGTCCCATTTCTCTCTCAGGCGTTCATTACAAAATCATAGATAAAATTATAGCCAATCGACTATCCAAGGTGATTGATAAGATTGTTAGTCACGAGCAATCAACTTTCATAGATGGTCGTCAAATTCTTGATGATCCTCTTATTCTTAGTGTGATTGTCGAATGGTTCAAAAAAAGAAGAAAAAGAGTAATTTTCAAGGTTGATTTTGAGAAAGCTTTTGACTCAGTGAGCTGTAAATATTTAGTCTTTGCTCTTTTTAATCTTGGCTTTGGCTCTAAATGGAGTTTTTGAATTAGAGCTCGTTTATCCTCATCTCAGGCTTCGGTTCTCGTCAATGATAGTCCTACCTCGGAATTTTTTATCAAACGTAGCCTCAGGCAAGGAGATCCTCTCTCGCCTTTTCTTTTTATTCTTCTTATAAAGGGGTTACATAATGCTCTCTCTACCGCGATTAGCTCGGGTCTTATAAGAGGCGTCAAATTCGGTTCTGCTGAAGTAACTATATCTTATTTATTTTATGCTGACGAAGTGATTATCACTACCGAATAGAATGCTAATGGTTTACAGGTTTTCTACTTAGCTTCGGGTTTAAAAAGTAACATTTAGAAATCTAATGTTTATGGCATTAGGGTTTCGGATGTGCCATGGAAAGTAATTATTGATGCTCTTCAGGATCCTTTCCTTTTACTTATCTTGGGTTACCCATTGGTTCTAATATGAGTTTGACATTGAGTTAGCAGGTTTTATTGGACAGGTTCAATCGAAGTTATCCTCGTTGAAGGTTAATCTCTTTTCTATAGGGGGTGTCACACCTTAATAAAAGTTGTTCTTGGTAGCTCGGTATCTATTACTTCTCGATCTTCAAGGTCCCTAAATCAATTATAAATTCCTTGGAAAGATCCCGAGCAATGTTTTTTTGGGAGGTTCTCACGAAGCTAGAAAGCTAGCATGGTTAAATGGAAAAATGTCCTCTCTTCTTATGATAACGGCGGTTTAAACATCGGTAGTCTTAAAGATTTTAACCTCGCACTTTTTCCAAAACTGGCGTTGGAGGTTGTTATCGCACAAGAACGCGTTCCGGGTTCAAGTTATCAAAGCTTTACATGGTCAAGAAGGTGGTTTTGATAACACTGGTTGCATCTATAACGGTACGTGGGCTAGAATAATTGGTTCCTCTAATTTTCTACACCCGAATAACATTATTCCTAATAGTTCCTTTCTTTTTCACGCGGGCTGTGACACGCGTATTCGTTTCTGGAAAGATACTTGGGTAGGAGATTCTCCTTTTTATATTCGATATAATAGGCTATACCGATTGTAGTGTGAGAAAGATTGTCTTATTATTGACCGCATTGATCATGACCAATGACGTTGGAATTGGTCGAGGCCTAACCTTGGTGCTTGAAATTCCGCTGATTTACTCGATATGCTTTTTGAACTATATAAATTAACGAAGTTGAAGATACTTGTGTGTGGTCATTGGGCACTGATGGAAACTTTTCTGTAAAGAACGCTCGATGCATTATTGATTCGAAGACTCTCCCTTCTTTGGCTCCATCGATAGTTTGGGACAAAAACATTCATCGAAAGGTCCATATTTTTATTTGGACGTTTATTTTGGATCGCTTGCCTCATAAGTTGAATATTTCTTCCCGCGGTATTGATATTCATGCGATCTCTTGTCCCTTTTGCAATGGTAACGTGGAATCTTTAAATCATATTTTCTTTGAGTGTAATATTGCCAAGGACATTTGAATGCTTGTTCGTAAATGATGTAATATTTCTTTTCCTCCTTTTACTCGTATGAGCATTGGAAAGGCGAGTTTACTTTGTGGCAGGTGATTAAAGAGAAGTCTCGACGCTTATCAGTTATTTTCTTCTTATTCTATTTGGTGGCGTTGGAGGTATCGTAATAGTGTTACTTTTCGTTCACACCCGATGAGGAAAAGTGACATTTTCGACAGCATTCGCCTTTTCTCGTATTCTTGGCTTCATCATAGGGGTCACATGATATGCAATTAGATTGACTGGCTTAAATCCCACATGCTTCTCTCGAGTAATGATTTAGGATGACGTTTGCTATTTATCCTCTCGTGTTCCCTGAGGCTTGTTTGGGGTTGAATCAAAAACGCTCCGGAGTGAAAACCAGTGGCTTGGCCTCGGTGAGGGGGGATTTTTCTCTTGTCCTATATAGGCAAGAGTTTTTTTTATCTTTTTTGTAGCACTCACAATAAAAGCCTTCGGAAGATGCTATTCTAGGTTTCTTGCTTATTTCTAGTATTATATTTGTACTTTTCTAGCTTCTAGCGCCTTGCTAGTAGCTTTTTATTTATATAATTATCTTTTGCCGTTTAAAAAAAAGAGGGTAGGGATGACAACGGGGCGGAAAATATCAAGAATTATACTACCATTCTCATTCCCGCTTCTCACTCCCATCCCCATCCCTGTCGATGAATTAGTTTACATCCCTATCCCGTCCCCAAAGGGGATTGGGGATCCCACAAGGATTCGAGGATTTTCTGTTCTTATAAATTGAGCATGAAAATTACATAATTAATCAGAAATATAAAGAATTGACTTATAAAATGTTTTAAAAAGCATACCTTGTACATATCTAGATTAATTAAATTTTCATTCAACTTTAAAGCATCGTAAATATTAAAACATCACATATAATATCAAAATAAAGTTCGAATGTGTGCGTTCGGAAAAAAACATTGGTTGGATAATATTTAGTTACTGCTTATCATTTTTAAAATATTTGATCCATTATAAACATACAAATATACTTCGAGTATAATACTTGTTAATATTCACTAACATACAACATATAAAAGTACATGTAGTATTAGACTATTAGTAACATACATCTAATTTATATATATTTGTACACTAAAAAGTTCAGGGTCGGGAGATTTATGCTATCCTCATCTCCGATTTCATAATTCAAGGATTTTCCGTCACCATTCCCGGTTAACTCGAGGTTTCTTCAGTCAAATCGTGTTTAGAGATCAAGTTCGCGTCAGGTTCAGGGTTTTTTTGCCATCCCTACAAGAGGGATATAGAGCTGCAAGTGAAAAATTGTTATTACTCCATGCGTCTCGAAAATAGTGTTCATAAACAAAAAATTAAAAAATTATGATATGTGTAAATAATGCAAATTTTGATTGACAAAGTCTCATTTTTACCTTAATTTTTATTATAAAAATGAATTGAGCAATTAATGCGAATTTTGATTAGAAAGATAAAACATAAAAAATAGTAAATATAAATTTAGATAATTTTTTAAGACAAATAAAAATAGTAAGGTGAAGACTTTTTGTAAAACATAAGGAAATATAAATTACTAGATGCAACTACAAAATTTACGATTTTACTTTATTGAAAGTATTCCTAAGCTTTATTAATTTTAGGGCAAATTGCATAAAAGTGTACTAAACTTATACTTAATTTCAATTTAATGTATTAAATTCTTTTTTTCTCAATTTAATGTACCAAACTTTTTTTTTGGTTGCAAATGAAGACAATTAGGAGGTTACCAGGTCACCGTCAAGTTACCTTCTTCTCCAACTTGATTTTCCAGCTGGCGACCTCCACCACTACCGCCTTAGACAAGCCACAACCACCACCATTTTCGACCGATTTCGACCGTTTTTGACCGATTTCGACCGATTTTGATCGTTTTCGACAGATTTTGTCCGTTTTCGACCGATTTCCTCCGTTTTTGACCGATTTCGACAGTTTCGACAGATTTTGATCTATTTCGACCGTTTTCGACCGATTTTGATTATTTTCGACCGATTTCGACCGTTTTGGACCGATTTCGATCGATTTCAACCGTTTTGAAACCTTTTCGACCGATTTCATCCGTTTTTGTGCGTTTTTGACAGTTTTCATTCGTTTTCCTACGTTGTCAAGCTTGTTTAAACTTTTTGAACGTTTTTGTCCATTTTTAAACGTTGTGAAAACGTTTTTGTACGTTTTCGTCCATTTTTGTACGATTTGTTTGTTTACGTCCTTCTCCGTTTTTCTTTGTTTTCCTACGTTGCTTACGTTTTCATATATTTTGTACGATTTTATACTTGTACGATTTGTTTGTTACGTCCTTCTCTGTTTTCTCTTTTGTTTTCATTAGTTGCTTAGTTTTCATATATTTTGTACGATTTTATACATCGTCATACGTTTTTACATTCTTATAAATGTACTACAAACGTTATATAAAAACGGAATTAAATTTTTGAAAACGTTAAAAAATGTATTTAAGCGTAGAAAAATGAACAAAACGAACGAAAACGGTTAAAAACGGTTGAAATCGGTCGAAAATGATCGAAATCGAACAAAAACGATGGAAATCGATCAAAAACGGACGAAAACGGTCAAAAATAGTCGAATCGGTTGAAATCCGCCGAAAACGATCGAAAACGATGTATATCGGTCGAAATCGGTTGAAAACAGACTAAAACTATCAAAATCGGTCGAAATCAGTCGAAAACGATCGAAATCGGTTGAAATCTGTCGAAAACGGTCGAAATCGGTCGAAAACGGACGACATCGGTAAAAAACGGTCGAAAACGGACGAAATCGATCGAAAACGGACGAGATCGGTCGAAATCGCTTTGGGTGGTGCCGGTAGTGATCGATTTGGAGGTGGTGGTGGTGGGTCGTCTGAATGCTAGGTTGCCGAAAAATCATGTTGGAGAAAAGGTAACTTGATGGTGACCTGGTAACCTCTTAATTGTCTTCATTTGCAACAACAAAAAAATTGGGTACATTAAATTGAGAAAAAAAAATTGAGTACATTAAATTGAAATTGAGTATAAGTTTAATACACTTTTATGCAATTTGCCTTTAATTTTATAAGTAAAAGCGGGTAAATGGATGTTATTTTCATTATGCATGTTACTTAAGGACGACGAGTATCTCAAATTAGGTGTTTTAATTATATTTTTTAGAACGAAATTTTTTTACAACCTATAACACATATTTTACGAATTATATCTTTACATGTTTCCAACAAGACTTGAACGCACAATCTCTAAATTGATAGGGCACTCACATAACGCTAGGTTAAGAGGTTTTTTTTTTTACTATGTGAGAAAATATATCAAGTCATTTGATGATAGGCTTTATTAATGCTATAATAATTAGTGCTTATTTTAATGAGAAAAATTGGAATTTTCATGACTTTAAAATGGTGAAAGGGTTGTCGACACCAACCAAAACATCTAAAAATCTAAACCATTGATTACCCTTTCTTTCTTTCTACCATCATATCATTGTTTCCGACACAACAAAAATATCATAAAGTTAGATTCTTTTAATCACAAGGTGGTTTAGTGACAAAGAAAATTGTGACTATCACTTTAAAATGTGTGCAATATGAAGTTTAATTCCTGTTAGATGCAAACAACTATGAAGTGGCCACACTGACCTTTTGAAAAGAAAAGACTTTACTTGATTTGAGTCTGTGTGACGGTGAGTTCAAACCCTGGGAATTAGTCGGTCATAAAGTCGAAAACCATGAATACGCAAAAAAACTTTTATAAACTTTTTGTGGATCTAGTGTATTTCTTAATTAATTAGGTTGTTTTATAATTAAATTTTTATGATGCTATAGTTAATACTTTATCTTAGGGATAATTGTTTGAATATGTATCATAGTCGCTTTTTGTTACTGTGTGTATTAATTTTTTTTTTTATTGTGTGTACTCAACTTTCAAATTTCGACATCTGTGTGCATTTTATCACTATTATGGCCATGTAAAATGACCATTTTACCCTTCGAATTTTGAAAAAAATAAAGGTAAAATGATCACAAATACATACAAAGGTCGAAATTTGAAAGTTAAGTACACACAATAAAAAAAAATTCAATATACACGATAACACAAAGTGACAAGTATGATACATTTTCAAGCAATTAACCCTTTATCTTAATGACATAGATTGACAAAATTGGAGTGTAACAAAGATCACTTTAAAATAGTCAAGTGCAAGATTTTCAACACCAACAACCAACATCTAAACCATTCATATCTTAAAGCTAGATTCTTGCGTGCACAAAACCATCTCCCAATAACAATATTAAAAAAAAAAACTTATATTATTACATTCTATCATTCGATACTTTACTTGATTCATTATAGGAGGCAAGATCATCATGCACACATAGCAAGTGTGTATATGAAGTACAAGAACAAGGACAAGAACAAGAACCTTAAACGACAACAACCTGGGACGACACGGGGAGTTGTTGTTGGAAGGAATCTTTGATTGTTTCCATGAGATTTCGTCGGCTCTCGCTTTTACTAGGATGACTGATAGCGCGTATCGTGTTGAGACTACGTCGCGTTTAGCTCAATGGCGTATCGACAACTTGGCTTCGTGTACTTATCGTAAATCTGATCCTTTTAAGATCGGTAAATGGAACTGGTTAGTAATAAACTTCTCTTTTTTTATTTTAGGTTTTGAAACTTTCTAAATATAGTAACTGTACTTTAAGGTTCACTGACAGAATCTATGTTTTTTCTTGTACTTCATGTTTTTCAGTTATACACAATCATTTTTAATTATTTTTTAAATAGTTTTTTGTATTTTTGTGATGTGTTAAGGCGGCTGGTTATCGAGAAGAATCGTACATTGCAGATTAAACTGTATCCTGAGGTATCGGGTTTAACTAAGGACAACCCTCCTATCGCCTCGTTCATCATTCGGGTGGTGTCATCGTTAGGAGGTCGTAAGGCCTTGACTCATCCAGGTACTCTAGAGTGAATTTGACTTTTGAGCTAAAACGGGTCATTTTTGTGACCCAGTAGCATTTATGTGTTTTACGGGGTGTTTGGGAATGCTTATTGAAAGGTTGTACGTTTATAAGTATAAACAGATAAGAAGCTTCTCAGCAGATAAGATATTAAGCTGATAAATAAGCAATTTTAAAGAAATTTTTATAGCTACATGGATGCAGGGGCGGAGCCATGTAGTAGGTAGGGGGGGCCGTTGCCCCCGATAAACTGGCGATTTTTTTTTTAGTGCAAAAATTGTATTTTTATGGCCTTATTTTTAGCTTGCCCCCATCCTAAATCTCAAATTGCCCCCGATAAGGCTGCTTAAATATCAAAAAGCTATTGAAAAGCTACTAAAAGCTGCTAAAAAACTGCTAAAAAGTGCTAAAACGCTACTAAAAAGCTGCGGTTTTTGGAGCTGTTTTCGGAGAAATTTTTTTTGCCCCCTATATGCCAAGATCCTGGCTCCGCCACTGGATGTGAATGTGATAACCATGTTTGTCGCATTATTTAAGTTTCTTCTTATACTATGTGATTGCAGAAATTAGAGATAAGCAGCTTAAGAGCAGTGAGGATTTCGTTTGGGCGCTTGAGGTTCCATTGACAGGGAAATTCATTATTGATGTTGAGTTTCTTGATCTTAAAAGCGCATCTATCACTTCGGTAATTTAAGCTTTTACGTGATGTTTTCTGTTTTTATAAAGGATGTTACTTTGGACTTATAATGAAGAGGCGTTTGGGATTGCTGATTTCAAACTGCTTATCTGCGTAAAAGTAGTACCAGTCTGCTTATATGCTCTAAAAGAAGTATATACGCATTTCTATCCAAACACTAAAAAAGGGTTACAAACATTTAAAATGGCAATCCGAAACACCTTCTTAGGAGGTGTTTGTTTCGGCTTATGAAACATAAGCCCATTTGGGCTTATATTTCATAAGCTTTAATTTTTCGGCTTATTTTGAGACTTGTGGGCTTATATAAGTTTATTACAATATTATAAACTTATATAAGACCATAAGTCTCAAAATAAGCTAGAAAATTGGGGCATTTGATTTGGGCGTATATTTGATAAGCCTCAATCTTCTGTTTATTTTGAGACTTGGGGGCTTATATAAGTTTATTATGATATAATAAACTTATATAAGCTCCTAAGTCTCAAAATAAGCCTAAAAATTGGGGCTTATGAAATATAAGCTCAAATGGGCTTATGTTTCATAAGGCGAAACAAACACCCCCTTAACTACATCATTAACTTATGGTTGGTGAACTGAAAGATATGACTTCAGCATCTAGATATATTGGTGTCGGTTGACAAGCTAACAGTTTTAGTCTGGTGATTAAATTTAGGTAATGGGTCAATATCATATCCTTAAAAAAAATGGAATCTTTTTCATGTTTGTATGAACTATGAAATTCTATGTAACAGGTTGGTGAGTCGTGTTCGGTGTGGACTGAAAGGTTTACTCAAAAGGATTTACGAAAAACAGCGCTTTCATCCCTAGGAAGAATGTTATCAGAAAGTATTCACACAGATATCAGCATAAATGCTTCTGACGGAAGCATTGGGGCCCACCGAGCTGTCCTTGCAGCCCGGTCACCCGTCTTCAGAAGCATGTTCCTACACGACTTAAAAGAAAAAGAAATGTCTGTCATAGACATATCCGACATGTCTATTGAAGCATGTCAATCTTTTTTAAACTACGTTTATGGTATCATCGACGAACAAGACTTTCTTACTCATAGACTCGATCTTCTTAGAGCAGCTGATAAATATGATGTCACTGACTTAAAAGAAGCGTGTCATGAAAGCTTATTAGAAGATATTGACACCACTAATGTGCTCGAGAGGCTACAAAACGCTTCTTTATATCATCTACCAAAGCTGAAGATATGCTGTATGCAGTATCTTGTGAAGTTTGGTAAGATTTACGACATAATAGACCAATTTGATGAGTTTATACAGTCAGCAGACAGGGAACTTATTGGTGAAGTGTTTAATGAAGTTCTTTCGGTGTGGAAAGGATTTTGAGTAACTTGCTCAAAATGGAAATATACACATATATGTAACATTATTGTTAAGTTAATTATTTGTTGAATTTGTTGATTTATGAAACTGGCTGTGCCCCGATCAAGATTTGTTTTGTAGATAATTTGAAATTGTTTAATTGCGATCCGATTATGTAACATGTACAAAATAGTGTGTTTAATGAAAAGAATGGTTATGGTTGACTGTGCCTGCAAATATCATCCTGTTTTTGAATTAGATTAACAACCGTTCCGTCCCTTTAGAAAATTTCAGAGTTAGATATTAACCAACCAATTTTCATCATATTTACGATTAAGTCGACCTTTTTTTAGTTCTGTCGTGGCAAAAAATATTGCTTAAAATGACCCAGAAAAGTTGGACGGACCACTGTAAAAACTTTTTTCACAGCTAAATTGCCAAAAAACAAGTATTACTAACCCAAAGATACATAGCGCGTTTGCTTATCATGCTGTGTTTCATGACAATTTGAACAAGTAGAATTTGCTCACCTTATTGGTATCCGTGGTCGAATCATGGGTTTGAACCCTCTTTTTCTTTGCTCCTTTGTTTGCTTTGCATCTGTCATGAACCTTCAAATGAGAAAGATTAAGGGTTGCTTTCGGTTTAAGGCATATTTAAGCACTTAATAATATCAAAAGAGAATATTATGGAGCACCTTTTTCTTAAAGGAAGCATATTCTTTGAAGAGCTTGAACTAAGCTGAATTCTTAGTTTGCAGAAGAAAAAGAACCTTGATAAAACCAAACCATCGTGTGGCTGTATTAGCTGAATGACGAAACTCAAAAAACTAAATCTGATGGTTGTTTGGTTGGATGGTGGTGTGCTTGACTGAACTCGACAAATGCTTCCACAACGTGGTGGTCTGTAGTCTGTACCACCAAGTTCTTACAAAACCTTGTCCGGTCCGGTCCGGTTTTCGGACCGTGATCAGCCCTAGCCGCTTAACTATAGCAACCAGATGTCGAGTCTTTTTTACAAACAGTTCTTAAAAAATTTATTCACATTGAATTAAGCGAAGATATGAAATCCAAAACATTATGTGATGTTTTAAGCATTACATGTTTTGTTATAAATAATAGTAGCATATGTTGCTATTGTTGCTTCTTCTGACTCGCGTAGTCGTCCAATTACTGGGTAGAGAGCAGACGAGCGAAGAAATTGTCTACAGGGTGAATGTGCACACATCTTAGCTAATGAAAAAAGAGCTATTTTTAAGGGAGACTCAGGGTTTAGAGCAACAACAGAATAATCCGCTACCAACTTCATCAAAGCCTGCAAAAATACATGTAATACATTAGAGCTAAAATGTTACCGAGTATTTTCATTTTCTTTAAGTGATAGATATACATGCAAAGTATATACCTGCATTGCTCCTTTCGATACAATATCATCACAAAGCTTATTGGAGTTGCGAACGAGATTGCTAAGAGCACCAGATGCGTTCGCCTTTGTTTTATCTTCCTCAGCCGACAGCAGCAACTTTGCAAGTTGTGGTATACATCTTCTCAGCTCTTCATAAAAGAAGTCATTATGGTATGCTGCATTACCAATCTATGAAGAAAAAAAAAATGTCAGGCATCTGAGCAAATCATATTATTGGAGAAAAACACAATTGCGTCTTACTGCAAAACAAGAAAATTTCCGAGTGCGTTTGTCTTCATCTGAACACCGATCAACCAAAAGAGTAATAATATTGTGCTTTGCCTATAAGAAAAGAAGAATGAAAGTTTTGATTATGATTACTAGTTCAATACTCACTCATCTTGCAATATGCTGTAATATAACTATTTGTTACAGTAGTAAATAATGGTTGACGCTTACCAACAAACCATAAAAGTATGAGCTATGCCGGCACATATTGCCTATAGCACTGCATGCCTTAGCACGCACGTTAGGATCTTCGTGAGTAAGAAATATTTTCAAGAGTTCTAAGATGTCTGCTCCTTTTATGTGCTCATAGAAATTCTGCATCAAAATATGTTTGATCCATTAAGTATCGATGGGAAAATTGGGGGCCTAGATTGGTCGGGTCAGAGTGGGTACTAGTGAAAACATGTTGTGTTAGATCACATTGACCTCTTAATTATCTGTTCAGTTTTCAGAACCAATGAATGAATATAATAGTAAAAAACTATATTTATTCTAAGCATAACTGACCTTATCCATACGAGCCAAATCTGAAACTATTGACAAAACGTCCAGTATGACTTCTCTTGGTGATGAATCATCAAGTAACCTTCTCATAATATTTGGATTCAGGAGACCTTTTCCAAGGAGTTGAACAACCAGTGATCGATGACCTGTCATTTTGGCTAGAAAGGCAACCATTCTTGCGGCATCCTTTAATTCCACATGTCTCAAACACTGAATTGTTTGGCCTGGAATTCCTACCTGCGGATTCAAAGACAGTATATGAAAAATGAATGAAACTTGCACACCTGCATTGGTTTACGGCCTGATATATGTTACAACACCCCAGTACATTCGAATAAAAGCTTGGAAGATCACTAAGGTTTAATAAACCCGAGAAATGAAAAAGTGGGAATATTTACCTCCAAAAGAATTTGAAGATACTTTCCCATACTTGCTTCAATTGCTCGAACCATGTCCTTGTCATCAGCAGAAACCTTCCCACCAGGAGACCCCACGTTTAAAAGAAAACCACTATTTACTGAAGCTGCAGCAGCAGCGGCATTAGATGGAGAACTAGGTACATTTTGCACTGCCACAAAGGGAAATGCTAATAGATTAATAACAGCATTGACTGTGTCTTTGACTCCATTTTTTCCTCCACCAGGTCCACTCCAACACATTATAAGTTTAAGATGTACATCAGATACCAAATCAGAAACAAGTTTCACATGTTCCCTTCTAAGCAACACTTGGCGAAAAGTTGAAGCACCACCTGGAAGGCACTGACATAACGAGGAAACTGTCCATACAACCCCTATAGGTGATAGTCCAATTTGATCCGTGTGGTTGTTTCCTAGCAAATCAATAAGTGTTTGGGGGATACCACTCGCACACAATTGCTGAATAGCTAAAGGCCCACCCCATTTTAGTCTGGCATCCAACAAACCGACACAACCATCCCTAAGCCCATGCCAACACGAGAGCTTGCTTCCATTGCCATCATCTATTGAAATCCTCAGATAATCACAAAGTGTGGCACTTCGTGGAATTAGAGGAACCGCAATTTCAGAAATTGATGTTTCAACTGAAGGATTACTTTCGAGGGACAAAATGGATGCAAATGCAAGCATGGCAGACATGGAATGAGGCTGAAAAGAATTCTGGATTCTATCACATAAAGAATAGTGGTGGGCAAGGTCAGAAAGACGAGAGCGTTGCTTATTTGGTGATGATGTAAGCATAAATTGTGCAGAATTTCTTCCAGTTGACTTTAAGGATTGTGCAACTGCAGCCAGTAGGAGGCATGAATGGCAAACTAGGGCACATGGATTGGCTAGTTTGCTTTTTAGATTGTTTGCGTCTCCCGTTTGTTGACCTCTGTCAAAGGAAGCACATAGAGATAGTAATGAAAAAATCTCTGAAATGATTGTATTATCACCACCTCCACTAACGACTGTGGTAACTGGTAAAGAACTAGGAAGACAACATAAAACACCAGTGACTGAGTTATTGTGCAGGCAACACCTTAATATGATCTGAAACATGAGTGATTAACGATAAACAATCATCACAAAGATCCGTATTGTAAACAAAGAGAAGTCAAGTGTATGCTAACAATAGATCAATTTAATAATTACCTGAATAACAGAAGACCATGCAGCCTCTAAGCGCTGGCGAAGACAGTGGTAAAAAGCAATCTGTACAGCTTTGGATCTGAGAAGCACTCGTGCAACCGATTCAACAATTTTCGCAGAATCTATACCAATCAATGGTTCAGATTTATCTCCTTTAATGTTAAGTCGATCAAGTGAGGGGGAATGCATTGAGCTTAGTGGAAATACGTGAGTGATTTCTTTTGTAGATTGAATCTCATATGCATCTATAAATGACCAAATCGCTCTACATGCTTCACAAGCAGCACGTAAAAGATTAGATGAGCCAGACATGAGGCTTGTGCCGCAAGTCACTAACTGTGAAAGCAAAGTGTCTGTTACTCCTGCTGTTCTAGCATAATCCAGTATCACTTTAAGACCATTTATCGACACATCAGCATGTTTGGTGGCCTGAGATGCTTTCAGACCCTGTGCCACTCGAGATACAATGGCTGTAATGCAGGGAATGGACTCAAACAGAACTCTTCCAGAAGAATCATCAGTGCAACTAGAAACCTAAAAAATAGAAATACCAGAGTTTGAGAGATAAAAGCAAAGCAGAAAAACATCTGCATTTATTATGCATCTTTAGGCGAGAGTAGAACCTTCATATAGAGCTCCAATATGGTAACCCCGTGTTTGATATATGAATCCCCAAACCCACTTCCACGGTAATCTAACAACTTCTTTATAAGTGAGAAACACTGCATACAAGATGTATTAACAAAATGAGCACTGAATGCTCTTTGTAAACCAGCCAAAATGTACACTTTGCAATTTTCAACAACTATTAACATACCTTCACCAGCAAGTCAATATAACCTGACGTTTTTATATCAAGAAGATGATTACCACTAATTAATTTCAATTGAGCACCCGTGTGGATGATTGGCGCCAGCAAACAATAAGTTGGAAAGTATTTTCAAAGAATGAAGTGAAGTAAGAAAAATCTTGATCCCTGCACTATTTTGTTGATCATAAAACCTCAGGGATTACAACTAGACATAAAACGTCTTTTTCACTAGACAAAATATTAAGAAAAATTTCAAATACCATACCTGTTCAACCGATTCTTGAGAGGCAGCATAATAACTGATAGTGCTTCATTATCTTGGCCAATTAACGTGGCACCCTTAGCAGTGCGAGAGTTATTTTCCAGTTTGTCCAGTATCTGGCAACCTGATGAGAGAATAGAGCCTATTATTCGTTTTTAATGCGACATTTGTCTAACAGAATATAATTTATCTATGCGTTACCACAACATATGATAAGAGCATAGAACCTAACATTCATCTTTCACACTGCCCAGTTACCAAATGGTATATTTGAGTAATAAACTATTAATAGGAATGGAGAATCAATTTTGTCTCAAATAAGCAAAAAGATTTCTTAATATGACTTGCATCTGAGGGTTTCAAAATATATAATTAAAACCAAGTTTTAACCCAATTAGTAAAATATTAGGCCGACAGCAAAGTGTAACAGTAATCTCTAAAGAAGTGCACGTAGATAATTGCTTAAATAATATGTCCAATCACAAGCAGCATTAACAGGATGTGTGCAAAAATCAAGTATTTAAAATATTGTATGCATGGAGCATAAAGTTCACTCAATGAATTAGACATAGTCAAGAGGGGAAACTCCAATACATAATAAAACTGGCATAAATTGAAAAGCAAAATATATTTTACGAGGTCATAATTCATATAAATGTAGACTAGATTTGAAATCTACCTGACTGAATGTTGTCACTTTCTGTGACCCTTTGAGACTCTAGCTGTGGTGATGTAATAACTGGTTGTTGACCATTGCCTCGAGGATGATCCATAATTGTGGGAGATGGACTTTTACCTGCACCAATATCTCTTTAAGTTACTTATGCTCATTCAAGCTCGGCCAGATAATCTGGTAAACTTTCATTCAAGGCCTACCTTCTGGGGCATAGGCCAAACCATTAGTCCGTACATGTTGTTCTCCTACTGGGGCACAGGTCAGAGTAGTTGTCTGTACATGTTGTTCTCCTTTCCAAGCTGCATCGCATCCTCTAGAAGCAGCAGTGTTGGCACGAAGCTCCTGGTAAGTAATCACCATGCTCTAAATGTCATTTTTTTTTCTAAATAATATCTTAAAGAATCAATTTTAGAAAATTACCCTGGCCTCAACATCTTCAAAAGTTTCAGCAACAAATGGATGATCAAGCAGTTTGGGCCATGTCAGCCTGCTATGAGGATCCTGCTCTCATGATTTTGATAAACAGTTAGCAGTTAACACTAGAAAACAGATTATTACATAGGCCGATAAATATACCTTATTAAGCAAACCCCTAAGGAAGCTTCTGAAGTTGGAACTCATGCTGTCAGGGTATTTTACTGGATCCTGGAAATAGGAAATAGATGAGCATGTAACACTATATTATATTTGATAACCTCAATTTCATGTAAACAAAAATAATGCATACATTACATGAATTCAATAACGTGCATATACTGAATGAAGTGTAGAAACGAGGCTGGCCAACAAATAACTCCATACCTAAATAACACGAGATGTTATATAATTATTTTTGAATTCCATTTCACAGCCACAATTTTCAAGGATTGACTTTCAAAATGACACCGGTGGACCACAAATCATCCTTGTGATTGTAAAGGGATTGAATCATCTCGTACTAGTTACTGGAGCCATGGACAAAGGAGTAACCTGAACCACTTAATACATAAAGTGATTAGAGCAACATGACATACTCAGACCAATTTCTGTGAGACTGAAAATAGTATACTAGAAACTGTAGAATTGCTCCCAAGATGGTAATCAAAAGTAGCAGTACCTTTTATTGACCGTAAAACAACTGTATTTGTCGACATTGCCCTTGCAAACCCAAAATCACAGAGCTGTTCCATATGAAAGAGAGTGATTATTCCAGTTGGTTAACAAGAAATTATCGATGTGCTTGGATTAAAAATGTACCATGCTACACATTGCTGCAAAGGGTCCAATCAACTCAACACTTTGATACAAAGACCACAAGAAACATAGATGCATACTTTACTAAAGTATCTCCATCAAAATTCTCAGATCAGTCAATGAAATATATTGCTAAATGAATAAATTCCAAAAATCCACTCATATAATTCACTCACTAGTGTGTGAACTCAATATTACACACAACACAAAAGTTTACATCATTAGTCTTGACAGTCTTTCAATGAATTTCCAGGATTAAAATGTGTGCTGATAGAAAGACCCCGCGAATGAATATATAAAGCTTCTTCCGCATAGTTTTACACAACACAACTATCAGATGATACCAAATAATTAAAAAATGACTCAGAAGAAAATTAAAGCCATTTGCCAGTA
This sequence comes from Tanacetum coccineum, assembly GCA_026074375.1. Classification (NCBI taxonomy): domain Eukaryota; kingdom Viridiplantae; phylum Streptophyta; class Magnoliopsida; order Asterales; family Asteraceae; genus Tanacetum; species Tanacetum coccineum. The sequence goes on from BQNB010008471.1 coordinate 19,228, forward strand.
TCCCACCAACCTTAACAACACCACCAGCACAAATTAAGATGTTCTGTGGCTTCATGTCACGATGAATAACACGGTTGGAATGTAAGTAGTGCAATGCTCTGACCTGAAAATAATTAAATATTAAAGATGTTAACATCATACAATCATTAAATAGAAACATCGGCAACAATAAAACTACATAGTAAGCTACATATTTGTATATGTAAATTTCTTATTATAAATAGACTTGACTAAAAAATTTGAAAATACCAGACCAAAAATCATTTCATGGATCGACCACATACAGTTTTGTATTATCAAAGATATTGAATTTTAGAGAAGAAAATCAAAAGCTAAGTTAATATAAGTATCCAACCCTGCTTTGGGCGAATTTCGAACTAATCCTCTTCATGAAGACATTTTCTCTTCAAGAATCTCAAACAATTCACCCTGGATGAAAATACATTCAATCAATATGAAGTAAATCTTATCAGCATTAACAGATATATTATGACACACTGCAAATTAAAAGAGAGACGTGTGAGAGGATAAAGATAGTTACTTGGGCAAATTCTGTGACAACACAGAACTCCTGTGGACTCTCAAAAGAATCGAGCATCTGGATAATATTTTCATGCTTCAACTTTCTCAAAATCTGCAGAAATTAGGCAACCGACATATAATAGCAAACAAATGCATGAGCATACCTGGTTAAAAAAATATATACCAACAAAATACTAAAGCAACTAATGACTTGCATACAACAAAATATCAATAAAGTAAAGTACATTGGGTATAAAGGAATACCCAATTTCCTTGTCGCAAGTACTGGATGTCCCTTTTTCAGTTTCATTCATACCATGCTTAAGGATAAAATGTTCCATCCGCAACAGTCTATAACAAAATGAACCAAAATATAAACAAAAACAAAAGTATTAACAGCTATCATATCAACGATACATATTAAAATCGAAAGAAACCTGGCCAGTGAACTTTCCCGTCTTTCCCTTGTAACACTTTACCAAAAGATCCCTTTCCCCTACACAGCGCTAGCACGTGATAATTCTCCACACCCATTTTCTATATCATTGACTTCTACTGTTAAAAAAAGTTACAATATATTATTATCAGATTTACTTATAAAAAAAACAATTTTTGTTATAACTTTTAAATTTTTACTTAGTCTACTGTGATGTGATAGTAAGGGACCCAATTTTTAGCATGGTGCTTAACACAAGCTATAAGTAATTTTTGGCATGTTGTCGTTTAAAAACTTGTTTCAACCAATAACCGACAATAAGTTCTAATATTTACAAAGTGTTAACCTCTATAACTAGCATTCACAAGACGTTTAAGTGCAAGCACTTCGAGTTTTAAATTAACCACTAACAAACGTATATCTAACCACGGGTTCCAGATGTCTCCCGACAGAAATCACTAACTAAACCGCTAATCACGAATCAAAAAACACAAACAACTGCAAGCAAAACAATAAACCTACATTCCGGTGCCCTACAATATCATATAACCATTCACTAAACAAATAAATAACATTAAAAAACTAATCATCGCATCCGTCTTTTTAGCATATCATATGATAAACAGAAACACTCCTACAAACACTTGTATGAAACCGTTATTTACAATTAACGTTAAAAGACGTCAAAACACAGAAAACAACACCGAAATTACGCATCAAAGCAGTTCAAACTGTCAATAGACTACCTTACTCAGTAAACACATACCAATATAATAATTAGCTATTACGCCTGTGAATACACTATCTTATTCAATATTTAGGTTAAGCACAAAACGCCTAAATTACGCAGTCAAAACAGTTTAGCTGTCAACAGTAATCAATATTTAGGTTTAACACGTATGAATCGAATAATGAGCTACCAAAACGCTAAATTACACAATCAAAACAAACTAACAAAACGAGATAACTACACTAACCGATAGTAACAGTAAAGAGTTTAAACTACTGATAGACGATCAAATTAGATATGAATAAGATATAATAAAGATGTAAAGGAAGTGTAATATGACCTAAAATTAGATGTTATAATTGGGAGCTTAAAAGGGGGGAAATAAGGTACCGATAAGGTGAATCTGAAGTGAAGAAGAAGAATTGAGATTTTGAAATGATATCTGTTTTCCCGCTCCTTCAAGTGAAAATTGGAGATACTAGTGTTGTTGACTATTCTTAGTTTTTTAACTTTTTCGGTTTCAAAAATTATGTCTTTTTAAAATGAGAGAAGAAATAATTGATAATAGTTAATACTCCTCCTATAGGCGTTATGTTTGTCCTCTTCTGTCTTTGGGCTTCAGCGTTTTATATAGTCCATTAAACTCAATATTGAAAAGCCCAAACAAACTACCTTAAACATCACTACTTAAAATAGGGGTTTTGATCGGTTCGGTTATCGGGTTGTTCGGTTAGTTTGGTTCAGTTAATTCGGTTAAAAAAAAATCTGGGTCAACCCAAAAATCGAACCGAACTAGAATTCAACCTAACCGAATCGAAAACCGAATTTGAATTCGGTTCGGTTCTCGGGTTGACCCGAATAACCCGAATTTCACTATTTATTTTTAAAAAATTAATAATTACATAGATATTTAGCAGAATGTTATGATTAAAAATGTGGTGTCTATATGGTAATTACACTAGTTTAGGCTTAAGTTAAAACACAAGGACTAAATGTGTAATTAGTCCAAAGTGTCCTTGTGTTTAGCCTATAAATACTCCCCTCTAATCAACATTAGAGGGTGAAGCTCATAATTGTAATTTCCATTTTCCTTTTTCCTTTTAATAAAAAACCTTTGAAAATGATAAAAACATACTTTGAGTTTCCCCGACCTCCCGAGATCGTGAATCGAGAAACCTCACAAGTGGTATCAGAGTTGCACAGGCGATTTGTGATGTTTTTCTGCTTATTCGGTTCAGCTTATTTTGGCTTATTCAGTCCAGTTCTGATCAGTTAGTTTATTCGGTCCAGATTCAGTCCTGATTCGTTATAGCACTTATTTTACAGCTTATTTTTAAGATCAGATTGTAACAGTTGTATACGTGCTTATTTGTTAACATCTCGGTTGTGTTTTATGCAATCGAGATGGCCAGATTACGGTTTTATCGTATTTTGGTAACAATTAAGTACTAATTTCGGATCTATACCATTTTCGGAACTATTAAACATCAAACTCGGAAGTAATATCATTTTCGGAAGTCAAACTCGGTATTGACTTTTGGTCAACAGTCAAACTCGAAAGTATAACTGATTATTCTGAGAATGATTTCGAAAATGCTTTTGTTCAAGAATGGAAAAGAAAAGAAAGTAGATAACAGATCTATACAACAAGTTTACAACAAACTCAACTGCTACAACAAACCAATATTCACAGCCACACCGAGTTCACCAAAAATGAGTTACCGAGTTAACTCAGTAAACTCGATAAAGACCCTCACCAGTCATACTCCCATCACAATCAACAACACAATTTACAATCAAATCTACTAATCTACCATCATCCTCCTCCACAACTTCATACCTCATTTTAACAACACAAACAGACTCGACACAAGATTACTTAACGAGCCAAGATCTCAGATTTCTTCTCATTTCGTGTTTTACATTAGAGTGTTGACCTTTACAAGATCAAGAACACGAGAGAAGTTGTCATCATCGATCTATGAAGGAAACAAGTCATTTCTTTCACTATCCGGACATAAAGAATGAGTTATAACAATTGTGTTACACTCGTTTCTTTTGATTCATTGTTCAGAAATAACATAAACAAGAAAGAAAAACCTACCGAGACCCTTCCTGAAAGGATCTTGAAGCCAAAATGATCTTGAATCTTTATTCTTGTGGTTCTTTCGTGGGTCTATGCACACCAAAAATGGAAGAAGAAAAAGAAAGATAGAGGATTCGTTGGTTTATGTATATGAGAAATATTCGTTGTGGTTGTTGCGATTAGCAGCAATTGGGTTGAGTTTATCCTTGAACTTGAAATATGATTATTTGTGTTGACGGTGGATGAATCTACAACAAAGATGAGGGGCAAATAAAGTATATGAGATTTAGGGTTTGAGTAGATTGCTGCGATTGTAAAAGGGTGTAGGTGTTTTTTTTGGAGAGATGAAGTTAAAGATATGGGGGCGGAGGAATTGTGGTAAAATGGTTTAGGGTTTCAATTCTTAAAAGGGTTTGTTATATAACTGTTTGTTGTAACTTTGGGTTTGGGCTGTTAAAATGTGTGAATGGACCGCTCGGTATTTCATTTGGTGCAAAATGATATTCGAAATTTTGGGCTGATACTTGTTATTTGGATGGGCTTAGCACAAATCCTAAATTTTGTATATACTTTGGAATATGGAACGAATTTGAATTAAAGATATTAAGTTGCAAATGGCATGGACTGATGGGCTGAAATATACTTGCAAATGGCATGGACTGATGGGCTGATATAAGATTTTGTTTTAAAAAATGGACTAAAAGTAATGAGCTGAATAGTTTCTACAAATTGGCCTGCAAATTTTATATAAATGGGCTGGACTATTATGGCTTAAAACGCAAAAACGAAAACATCACTTATTGCTTAAAACGATCCGGATAAAAGATTCACGAAAACCGTTCAAAAGGCTAGTCTCGGGATTTAATCGCAAGAATTGATTACGGGGATGATTCGTTATCATTTATTTAAGTTGAAGTGGAATTTCACGGGTGCGTGTACTTATCATATCTTAAAAGTCAGGGTTGGTTGGATGATGACTTTTAAAGATAACTTGTTCGAGCTTATAACCGGTGTTGATGAAAACTTGTCAAATCTAAAAATGTGTGATCTATAAACGTAAAAAGTAGGTGTGGCTCAATGCCACATTTCCTATCAAACTTTAAGGAAGTTACGTTGTAGGTTCTAACAGATAAAAGTTTCTCACATAGTTGAGGATTTGTCAAGAGACTTAGGTCTACTTATACTTCAAGGAATTACGTTGTAGTATTCGGTGTAAGTTTGGAGTCTCGTGGATAGCACAAGACATAAGTCACAAGTTTGTGGTATTCTACTTTAGTCATCAAAGGTTTAGTGATACCTCAATTTTTTCTCCATCGTAAATCGTGAATAAAATAAAAATCCGACAGGAATCCGAGGATTGGACAGAGTGACTTCACACAAGATTTTACTTCTATCGATAATATTCGGCATACTACAGACAATTATGATTTTTTTTCTAATACATGGTGCACCGAATGCAATCAAAAGGGGAAAAAGGTCGTAAGCTGTGATTATTCTAAGATATTCCCTTTCATATCTTTTAGCACTATCATTTTTTGGTTGAATATTTCGATAGACTGCAGCGATCATGAAAAGGGGAGAGACAAATGTGTGAATCTGTGCATTTTCCCCCTTAATGGATTGGGCTATAAATCCAGCAATGAAGAAGTCAGAATTTTGCATGCTGAAGTTTGGTTTATTCTTCTACAAATTCCATTGCGAAGCTTAAACCAGCTATATAAGTTAAAAGAAATGACAACTACAACAAAGTTTTCAAATATTGCTTCGAATGACTATCTGTATGGGGGGAACAAGTTGAAACCTGCTTAAAAGACAATGCGGTACTGAACTGGGGGAAGTCAACTCAGTTTATAACATGATAACAATAGTAGTTCCCTACAAGTGAATAACTGATTTAAGCTAAGTACAATGTTAAAAGACAAAGCAAAACTGCAGATATCTTTAGCATTTGTACTTGTAGATACATTGTAAGTAATTCCATATGACACCCACATTGGGGGAGATATTGTTAGGATTAAAAATGTGGTATGTCCTATAAATAGTAAATAACACCTAGTTTAGGCTTAAAGTTTAAAACACAAGGCTAACATGTGTAATTAGTTCCAAAGTGTCCTTTGTGTTTTAGAACCTATAATATTCAACACCCCCTCTAAATCAAACATTAGAGGGGTGAAAGCTTATAATTTGTAATTTCCATTTTTCCCATTTTCCTTTTAAATAAAAAACCTTTGAAATGGAATAAAAAAAAGATTTGGAAAAACATAACCATTGGAGTTTTCTCGACCTCCTGAGATCGTGAATCGAGAAACCTCACACAGAAAAAAATTATTTCAAATATAAAAAATATTTTTTCTATATTAGGATAAATTTTATTGATATTTATATATATAAAAATATATAAAATATATATATATATATATATATATATATATATATATATATATATATATAAAATTATATAACTATATAATTTAATATGAATTCAGGTTTTTCGGTTCAGTACTTCGGTTCACATTGCAAACCCATATCCTATCAGTCTTCGGTTCACATTGTCAAACCCATATCCAACCCGAGAACCGAATTAGTTGTTCGGTTCGGTTCGGTTGTTTTTTAGTTCGGTTCGGTTTTGGTTTTTGATTTTTTCGGTTTTTTCGGTCTTTCTGCTCACCCTGATACGAACTGATGATCGACTAGTTGAGGGGTCTGAGAGTCAATAATAAAAGCTGATGGAAGTTTAGTGTTTATTTAGTTTTCTTTATTTATTTAGTTTCCTTTTATTAAGTATTTTCCTATTAATGTTATCTTGTTGAACAAGAATACGTGAGTATAAATAGGGTTAGGAGTCATTCAGTTTAGGGGAGGAGAATAGAACAGGTCTGAGGACTTGGAAAACCTTTCATTGTTCTTTGTTTTTGTGTTTTTCTTCATTATTAATAAAATTATCAGCCGGTTCGTACCAAATTGGTATCAGAGCAAGATATGGGCCATAGTTTGTTTTTCGAAATCATTGTTCACACGAATCATTGTTCACCCGAATCACTATTCATCATAAGTCATGACTAACAAAAAATTTGTTGAATTGGATGCTGAATTCATCGAGTATAAGGCAGAAGCAAAAGCAAGCATGAATGCTTTGGAGAAGAAGATTGACGACGGTATTAGAAAATTAGATGTGAGTATCAAAGCAATGAAGGAAGTATCAGATGTGAAGTTAGATGCGAAGATTGAGGAACTAAAGCAACTGATTTTGGGTACTGCTCCATCACAATCAACACATGTGGATCTTGTGCCTCAAATTACCAAGGTAGTTGCAAAGACAGCCCCGTATGTCCTACCAATACGATGACGTTATGATGACCTTGGGTTTGAATTGCATAACGCTGAATCAAGCACTACTATTGGAAAAAACTTGAGGCCTAAGTCTTGGGATGTGGAAGGATCGAACAAACACGATCCAGGGACAACGAATGACATGAATGGTGAGCGATTTAAGCCATATACAGAATCTCTATTTGTTGAAGGAATGCAACCTACAGGTTTTGGACGGGAATTCGGGGTGGATCCGCAAGTGGCGGTTATAAGGGAGATGTAACACGTGATGGGAACAAACCAAACTGAAGAAAGAGTGCATCGAGGGGCTGGAACAAATCAAGCAGGAGACAGATTCGCGTATCATGGATTTGAGCATCAAATGAGAAAGTTGAAGATGCCGGTGTTGAATGTGAAGATGCATATGGATGGATATATAAAGTTGAAAGGTATTTTGAAATTCAAGGACTTCCGCAACATGAACAACTACGAGCAGCAGCTTTATGTATGGAAGGCGAGGCTCTATCTTGGTATAGATGGAGTGAGGGACGAACTCCATTCCATTTGTGGGATGGTTTTAAGAGGTGCTTGTTGATACGGTTCCAACAATCACACGAAGGGAATTTGTATGAGCAGTTCTTAGCAATAACTCAAGAAGAATCGGCTCAAGCATATGTTGCTTTGTTTGAAAAACTGGCTTGCCAACTGGTTGGGATTCTAGAAAGTGTGATGGAATCCACTTTTATAAAAGGGCTTAAACATGCACTTTGGGCAGCAGTTAGGGTCATGAATCCTGAAGGTTTGAACAATGCTATGGAGTTGGCTGTATCAATTAAAGACAACCAGTTATACGAGGGTGTTATGCAATCTAAGGGTGTGGTTGCGATAGTCGGACAAACCACTAGTAAAGGAGGTAAATTTTGAAGGATGACCGAGTCAGAAATACAAGATAGGAAAGCTAAAGGACTATGTTTCAGGTGTGAGGAGAAATACACACCCAGTCATCGGTGCGCGAGTCGCACCTTGCAAGTAATGTTGGTCGATGAGAGTGATGAGGCAGAAGAACCAGACCTTAACTTCAAATCATGGGATCGTGGTTCCAAGATTGATTAAGATGAAATTTCGAATCCACACCTTGAGGACAAGGTGTGTTTTTGGGAGGGGAGTAATGATACGAACTGATGATCGACTAGTTGAGGGGTCTGAGAGTCAATAATAAAAGCTGCTGGAAGTTTAGTGTTTATTTAGTTTTCTTTATTTATTTAGTTTCCTTTGATTAAGTAATTTCCTATTAATGTTATCTTGTTGAACAAGAATACGTGAGTATAAATAGGGTTAGGAATCATTCAGTTTAGGGCAGGAGAATAGAACAGGTCTGAGGACTTGGAAAAGCTTTCATTGTTCTTTGTTTTTGTGTTTTTCTTCATTATTAATAAAATTATCAGCCAGTTCGTACCACACCCCTAACCTAAAACTAAAAACAAACAGACATACTCACCAGCATACACAATTTCTCTCCCCAACATTTATATCCTTATAGGAAGGAGGAAAAAAAGAGCTTGTAAAAAAATCGGAAAAAGAAACGCCCGCCGCAACACGCGGGGTATAGCCCGTCTCGTTTATACTATAAAGCACATTGATATTTCTTATTCTTTTTCTTCATTCAATGCAAAAAATTAAGTAATACAAGTATTGATGCACATTGTACAATCTTTAATGCAAACAACAAAAAATTAAAATTAAATAATACATACATTAATGCAATATGTACAATTAATCAATGCACAAACACATACTTATTGACTTGTCAACACATTTAATGTTATTCTTAAAACACTCATTACTAATTAATGTAAGTTTTAAAACACCCATAAAATAAAAAGTACATGTTATTATACACATTGTACAAACTAATAAAAACACACAAAACTTTATACAATTTATATGCTAATAGATATAGTTTTGAAAGCCGGACCGAACCAACGGGTTCAACCGGAAACATGAGTGGTCACTCGTTCGGCTAGCAAATAAAAGCCATTTCAAAATGAACCAAAGAGAACCGGTTTCAGAACCTATAAAAATGATGAACCCGGCCTGATCGGGATCATTTTCCTTTTGATTTTCTTCGATTAATCACAGGGTACCCGTCGCCGCAACACGCGAGTACCCTGCTAGTGAAATTATAATCCAAGTATCAAAAGTATTTCAACTTGAGGCTTATTTGCTAGACTTTTTATAGTTGTATGTTCATTTTAAAGAATAAATTTTCTTAAGTTAAAAAGCTTCTACTCAAGCTTATATTTTATAGTAAGGTTAAGTCCATCACATAAAATGAACTTTTTTCGTTTTCCGAGCTAGATTACTAACTTTTTTACTACATTATCTAGATAACGAAATTTGTTATAACCTAGAAAAAGTAATTTGGGTTATATGGGTTTTTGACTCGACATTGCGAGCCGACTAATCCCTCAGTGACTACCTTTTTGGATAGCCTGGAGTCGGCGAGGGTGAATCTCCGTATCCACAACGGGATTAATTTTCTCCTCATTTGATTTGATCTCTTTACCTCCACTTTGAAAGGTTGATACTATTATCGTTGGGGTCACCCCTTATGATTATAACATAGAATATTTTCAAATATGATCGGATGATTTTCCACGTCCTTAAATTTAGTTGTACGTATTTTTTAATTCTATGTAAACAATATAAGCTATATAAAATGACTAGACTGCCCTTTATCTCTCTTTGTCATCTTTTATTTTTTTTCCTTTTTACCATATTGCCACATAAATACGATATAACACATATTTTAAACATACGAGGCGTTCATACCCGTGCGTTGCACCAAGCTTGTTTTTTAGGAAAAACTAAACTTTTACTTATGTGAAGCATCGTATAACTTCATACATGTGCGTTGCTTATAGGGTGTGCATAAGTGTTTAGGGCGTAATGTTGGTATTCGGGTTTTGCTCAATGCGGTTTGTTTCAAAGTCTGGTCATGGTCAAAAGTTACATTGCCGAGCGCGATCCTATTTGATTTTGGGGTTCTCTAATTCGGGAATATGGGTATGGGTCAATTGACTATCGGTAGGATGTTAAAAAAACCCGTTAGTTTAACTGTTTTAACTAACCATAGTTAAAACACAACTTAGAAGTTTTAATAAGTTCTAAACTTTGTCTTTAAACTACCATTGTGTTGTGGGTTGCTTCAAGTCTTAACCTTTATACATTTTTAATGAGCATTAATCCATGTGGTTTAAGTTGCAATTTTTCATATATAGCAAGTTTAGTATTGATTTTTAGATCACATATTCAAGTATTCTAGAGTTAATCAATGTTAACAATATCATATCACATCACCCTTTAATAATGTACACCTATACTCTTTATATATAAATCTTCCACCTAGAAATTCACCTTCATAACCTTGTGAAAAAATCATACAATTAGTTAATGGTGTATTGCTCATAAAATTCACCTTCATAACCTTTTGAAAAAAAATCATACAATTAGCTAATAGCGTATTGCTAATGGTGTGTTGGGTTTTATTTAAGTAAGTGATTCATTACATATGAGAGGCTTGCTTCTACTTTCATAATATAACTTTGCATTTTACACACTAAATTATGATTTTATATATAATTAATACCTTCAAAAGATAAGATATGCAAACATAAGCCACACGATGACACATAGAAAAGCAAGATTGTATTATTTTCATAGAATTTGACAAAGTAGTTACTAACTATCAAACAATCGTAGATCTTATTCGGCATGCATCAACATCGAATCTTTAGATATAAAAGGAGGTTGATTTCAAGTAGTAGAACTAACCTATTTACTATGCACGATCAAATAAAACTATAGCGCAACATCAAACTTTTAGTTCATTGCATTAAACACGGACGATGCATAAAAAAACATTACAAACCGTAATCAATTTATCTCGGAGTTTAATTTGTATAAATAATCTCAAACATGTTCATGCGAAAACAAATAATCTCACGCATACAGTCTACCTTTGAGACTGTTCATTATTTGGACAAATGCATAAAAGAGCATAGGACATTATTGTATGACCACCAATCATAAAATAACCTTATTATGGAATAATATTGTAATCGGGTAATAGTAATACATTTTTTTAAACAAACTGTAGTAATGCATAATAAAAAGAAATGAAAACAACACAATAGTACAAACTTTTTGTTTAACCTTCATCATTATCGTCATGTACATTACACTAAACCTACCTCAACTTTTTTGAACAGGTCAACACACATTAATTGAGTATTCATATGTCTTGTTGCACCATACCACCCATACTCCCATTTGTACAACCATCTTCTTCTTGTAGGCCATCTTTTTTTCTTCACACTGTGATGATCAAATCAAACTAATTGCTACGATTTTATATATACTAACTTTATTCATTATTCAAAGTAACAAAATAGTCTACATCTAACTGTTTCTTTATACTGCATTATATGTTAAATAAAATTAATAGAAATCTACCAACCGAGTTTTGTTTATCTATTTTATTTTTACCTAACAAAATTTTTTGTTCATGTTCACTCTCAGCACTTAACTTACGAATTTACTAATACGTTATTTTAGTACGATGAGAACCTTTTAGAGAATGCTTAACCTATTATTAAAATAGCGGTAAAAAGTATAGAACCTTTTAAGAGACAACATACCCATCTTAGATGAAAATGGATCTTTGATTTTTAAAGGATTCTCATCGATCATCTTCTTCCTTTGTGAACTTGAACATGTTCATCATCAAATCTTGACCCATTTTCAGATCATCAAGATATCAACCTGGAAGAAGAAAAGAAACACGTTAAATCATTGAGCAATGTGTATACAATTATTGCAATAGAAAAAAACGGGTTTTGCTAACCACCACCTTTCGGGTGGTGTTTAAACATGCTTTAATTGGAAAATTAGCATTAAATAAACTAGTACACATTTATTCATTTTAAATATGGAATGTGATGTTAAACATGGAATGTTTTGTGTTCATTGATTGTTTATTTTTCAATTAAGGCATGTTTAAACATCACCCCAAGGGTGGTGGTTAGTAAAACCAAAAATAACTATTCCAGAATAATCATTTAGCATATATGGTAACTATTGCAATTGAATCTCTATTTATAATAGGATTATATGATTTGTTTGTAAGTTGTATTGTAATTGATGGAAGGAAAAGAGATGTAAATCATTAAGACTTTAAAGAGACAATGCAATAAAGGTTACTCTGATTAAATGCTCCATATTAACTAGATAATTTATTGCCATTTAAAATGGAAAATTTGTTACCACATTATAAAGACATTATAAAGACGTCCGTTTGTTACCACATCACCAAATGTTACTTTTCTTCTCAAAGTCTTTTATACATCATTAAGACTTATAATTCATTAAGACTTCACATTTATTATAAGGACTGAATCTTTTATAATATATGATATTTTAGATGTAAACCATAACTAATCAATACTAAAAAGCTAAACAAAATATTTGTATCCCTTTTTCCCCTTGTCTTCTTCTCTTTTTACAAAGTTCATATAACGTATCGCTCGTATGTTAAACCAACCATCTAATATATCTTATTCAATATTTTTTTTAATGTGAAAGACCATATCCAGATCTATATAACTCGAGCACCAAACTTTAGATCTACACAACTCGGTTTTTACCTACTTTACTATAACCCTTTTTCACTTATCTTCCACATTTAAAACCCTGCGTATCCCAAATTAAAAACAACACGCGTCACATGTTCATCTTTCTTCCTCTCTTTTTTTCATTAATCTTTCTTCTTTAACAATCAGGTGGGGTCTTTTGGATTGATACGGTCTTGGTTGAGAATCTTGTGTGATATATTGAAATGGGTCTTGACTAAAGGTTTAAAGATCTTGAACCTTTGTCCTTTTCAACAAAGACATTCACAAGAATTCATTCTTGTATCGCTTTTCTAGAGAAAATCGAGGGAGATATAAGGTTGGATTATATTTGGAGAAGCATCAAGGATAATGATGGGGTGGATATTGGTATATGTTTACGTATGGTATGTAAAATGTGTTCAATAGAGAGGATTAGGGATGGTTGTGTTGCTTGGTTTCTCGTGTTTAACGGTAAGGACCCGATGGTATGATGAGATCATGAAGCTCGAGTAATACTGTGAACAACCTATCTTTGTAATGTGTAGGTGTTACTGTATGTAACGGTTGTATGGCAAGTGGATGAACTTACTTGAGGAAGTTGTGAATGCTTTCTATTTATAGGGAAGCATTAGGGTTTAGAGATAAACTCTTTGAGGAGTGATCAATGGTAGAGATAAACCCTTGGCTCGTACAAGTGAGTGTTGGTTGTGCGCCTAACTGTTCAGGTGCTAGATGGCACATCCTTAACCGTTAGTAACAGTGGGGGACAATGGTCCCTTACATGAACAGTCATGCGTAGAGGATAAGTTACAAGGCCAAGTTTGGCATGAGTTTGTAAGTGAGGCGTCATCAAGTGATTAGTTGATGGGCCTTTGTTTTGGGCTTGATTCGAGCATGTTATTAATGGGTTTGGTCGTTAATTTTGATACGCTATCAAGTCCTCCCGGTCTAGTATTATATCATGTTCAAGTGATATGATGTTGGACTATTTAAGTGAGTCCCCTTAGTCCGTGCCTAACAATCAAGGTTCATACTCTCAGGCTTATCCTTACAGGCTAACGTCATGTCTGACCTGTAATGATGACTAGCAGATGCCAAATCTCTTGTGTGGAAAACTATAAGGGGGTGTTGAATAGTTTTACCATTTTATATTATATTTTCGAAACTTATATATGTGATCTCGTAGATATAGATGACAAATAATAAATAACATATGAACAAGACTATAAATAAAGAATGGAAAGATAAAGCCGATATCAAGGGTATTTATAGTGGTTCAGCTACGAGAAGTCATTTTCTCGCCCTACTCCACTCCTCGAGTATCTGACTCAAGAGTTTCAATGCACTATGTCAACAAGCTCCTTCACCGACGAAGAAATATTCACAACATTGCTTACACTTTTTTTCAGTACTAAGCTAAATACCGAGTTCTAGTTCGAGGTAGAACCAACCTAACGTCACTTACACTTTATCTGGTATAAAGCTAAATACTGAGTTCTAGTTCGAGATAGAACCAACCTAGATCTGAACAATCTTTCACAATACAATGATGTATAACACAAACACAAATGCTACTTAATAAACACATAATTCAGATCTAGAAGTATGAGGACAAGCTTCAATAAACTTGGGGCTTTGAGTTCTTGTATGCTTGTACGATGCTTGACTCGTACTACTCGATAAATAAGGAATCACTTAAGATGTGAATATATACACAAAGTGATGACCAAGGACTGAGATAATGATGTTATAATGTAAAGAAGAATGTATGACAAAGTATGAAAAATAAGTGAACAAGACACTTCTATTTATAGGCCAAGAATCCCAAACTGCAGATCCCTTTGAAAAGAGATCCGTCCTTCGAAGGGATCTGCGGGTATGTTAGACCCATGTTAAAAATGATTTTTGACAAGAGTTGTTATGTCTACATTCATCCAATTCTCTTTCCAAATCTGGAAATATATTTGATGTGACTAGACATAAAAGTCAATTTATGTTTATTTCATCCATGATATAAATATTAGTTTTTAACTTCTTTTTTACCAAAAATAGAAAATATATGTTTTATACCTAAAAAGAAAAGTGTCTTGTATGCAATGTGCAAGTAAACTTGGTTAACTTGCAAATGTGAAATATGTAAGTAATCCATACTTGGTTGCTTACAAAAATATGTAAGTAACTTTGTTGGTATACTTACAAAAATAAATTGTGCAAGTTAAACTTATATACTTGCAAAAAATATTAGTATACTATATGAATGAAAAAAATGTTTTTGTCCTTAATCATGACTCGATATGTAAACAATCATCTATTCAAACATTTAGTGTTTGTGAAGACGATTAAAACTTTACGTTTAAAACTTATTTCTTTTAAACTTTATGTAATACGATTTAATATTTTTCGTCAATAAAACTTAGAATATTGTAAAATATAAATAACGTTTTTACACGATTATTTGTATTAACAATCTCCCCCTTTTGGTTGAGGACAAAATATAAACTCGTATTAAGTAAATACGAAAAATATATAAGTTTCAAATTTCAAGTTTTAATTCTTTCTCCCCCTTTCTGTCTAAATAAAAAGAGCGTCGAAAGATAATACTTGAGGCGACAATACTCCCCTTTAGCGGATGCTCCCCTTGATGAGGGAGCCAAGTACTCGATGCATGGATGGCGAAAACTACAAGCCAATGTTAGTGCAAAATAGTATGATCGTCTTTAGACTAGAGTATATACCGTAGAATATAAAATGCAAGATTGACAAATGCTCCCCTTGCTAAGAGGGTGTCAAGAAATATGCACCTACAAAACAAATTTTTAAGAATAAAAAAAGTGTTTAATATTCTACATGAATTGGTCTTGTATTATTAAGTACTTTTAGTTTTATTTATAATGTAATAAGGGAAATTTGATCAACACAACTTACATTGACCAAATTACCACTTAAGAAAGTAGGGTAAGAAGTTAGTATAAATAGTAGATTAAACACATAGATTAGAAGCTTTTTCCCTTTTTGTAATTCTCTCCTTCCCTCATTTCTCTCTTTTATTGAAAATTTGAAAAGTGCTAAAAAAAACCTCTCTAGTCTTCCTCTCTTATGCTTAAACCTTTCATATATGATACATGATGCAAACATAATGTATAACAAGTGGTATTTGTCATCGGAAGAGATCTAGATTGTGTTTTCGTGAATCAAACGAGCTTAAATAGAGTTTAATTCGATCTTAGAAGCTTTCGGTAAGTGTTTTCGTGTGAGTTTCGTATTCATTTTGTGATAATTTTACTATTTGACGTAAACTTGATCAAAAATGCATTCATTTTACTTTCTAAACGTCAAAAAGTAGATATTATTGCTTAGTTTACGAAATTTAAACGAGTATATTTGAAATTAGATCGAAATTTTTACGATTTTAAAGGTTTTGAAAAACTGTGAGAACTTTCAGTAATCGTTTTTTATGCATATTAGCACTGTCGAAAAACTGCAAAAACTTTCAATAACCATTTTTCTAAGGATCTAGAAACTTTCAAAAAACTGTCATATACTTTCGGTAACCGTTTCTATGCTATTTGAATACTTTCGGAACACAATTTTTACTTTCGGTAACCGTTTTTGAGTTGATTATAACACTTTCATAATTGTGTAATAGTTTTGGTATTTGTTTCTTTTCTTCTAATCCTTCGAAAATTAAGGAATCTTAGTATTGGTGTGGTTTTCTTAAAAAAAGTAGTCTTTAAACGTAGAAAAATCAAATCTAAGAGTCTAAGTGTTAGAAGAATTACGAAAGTTGTTTTAATATCATTGGTTCGGTTGTCTTATCCAACTCTGATGATCGATTCGTTTGGGACTTAAATGGAGATGGGTGATTTCCCGTGTTGAAAGATATCTCAAACATTGGCATGATGATGCTTTTCTCTCTCCAAAAGACGAATCTCCTAAGGTGGGTCAAGTCTATTCTATTAAGATAATAATTTTTGCTTGGAAGGTTGACCCTTGATCGCATCCCGCACTATGGCAAAATTTGGTCAACGTGGTGTGTCAGTTGCCTTCTTTATCTTGTCCGAATTGCAACAACGGTCAAGAGCACTTGGGTCATATCCTATTTAGCTGCGATATAGCAAGCAGAGTAACTCGGCTGACTTGTAGGTGGTGGAACCTGGCTTGGCATCCTTTTGATTCTTACACTTCGTGGCTTTCTTGGTTCAATGCGTTGAGGATGAGTTCTAGTGCTAAAGAAGTGTTAGAAGGGGTTTTTTATACATCCTGGTGGAGCATTTGGGTATTTCGCAATCAACTCCTTTTTGCATCAAAAAATCCTCGGAAAGATGTTTTATTTGACGATATTGTTATGCGTTCTTTTTCTTGGTGTAGTGCTAGGCGTAAAAACAGTATTGTTTGGGATAGTTGGCTTCAACACCCTTATCTTCTTTTCTTGTAATTTTCTAGCTCCTTGCTAGTGGTGTTTTTTAATAAATTCGTTGCCGTTCAAAAAAAAAATTACGAAAGTTGTTTAATTATGATCTCACGAAAGTTGTGGAATTACGATCTTACGAAAGTTGTGGATTTGGGATTTTACGAAAGTGGAGGTTTCATATTTGTGAGCTTTCGAAAACTGTTTACTTTCATAGCTTGTGGCTTTTGGAATTGTGGATTTTTCGGTACTTAAGGTTTCGGAATCACAACAAGTTTTGATACTACTTTCGTAATTTGAAGCTTTCAGAAATTATAACCTTTGGAATATTAGGATTTCGTAATACTGTGGAGCTTTCGCAAATTATTACTTTCGAAAAATTGGACTGTTGTTGCTTGGGCTTATATGTTATTGGACTTTCGTAACAATTTGGTGCTTTCGGTATTATTTGTGGTTTCGGAACAATAGTGCTTTTGAAAATTTGTTGTGTAATCCAATTGTAGTTGGTGTTACATTCTTTTTTGATTTCACAACAACAAGTCTTTATCTTCAAAACGATCCAGTTTGCATTGTATTCATAGATTTCTAAATCATGTCAACTGCGAATCAACAAACACTTGTGGAGTCTGGTACTGAAGGAAGACCTCCAATACTATAGAAAGGAAGCTATGTGCCATGGGCAAGTCGGTTCTTAAGGTTTCTTGATAACAAACGAGAAGAAGGAGAATTGATGCGATATTCGATTGATAATGGTCCTTTAAAATAGAAATGGGTAGATGATCCAAAGCATCAAGGAGAGAAAATGCTTGAACCAGTAAAAGATCTATCTACTGAAGAAATGGAGAGGTACTATGCAGATATCAAGGTGATGAACTACATTCTTCAAGGCATACCCAATGATATATATAATTTTGTTGATGCTTGCGAAGATGCTCAAGGTATGTGGCGACGTGTTTAAAGATTGATGCAAGGTACATACTTAAGCACGCAGGAAAGGCATGCGAGGCTTACAAATGTGTTTGATAAGTTTTCCACTGAGGCTGGTAAATCACTTACATCTGTGTATGAGAGGTTTTCAACACTCGTGAACAACATGGATCAAAACAAGATAAAACCAAATGAAATTGCAATCAACACCAAATTTCTCAACTCATTGCAACCTGAGTGGATCAAATTTTTCACCTTGACTCGTCATATCATACACTCAACAAGGAGCATTTTGATAAACTTTATGATTATTTGAGTCAATGTGAACCTTATGTGAATGCTTCTCGAGCAAAGCGAAATGCTAGGAATCATGATCCATTGGCTTTAGTTGCAAATTCATATGCAAATCCTTCATATTCTCATGCAAGCCCATCATACTCTCAATCACCACAACCATACTATGTCACTCATTCTCTATATGTGCATGATTATGATGATGATTATCAAGGGGAGATACAAGGTGAGGCTCAGGAAGACAAACTTTCTAAACGTGTCGTTTGGGAGAAGGCACTTGGTAGTAGAAATGGCTTAAAGTTAGTAGTGCTACTGCTGTTTGTTTGTTGTTAGAGTTCGCCTAATTTGACCCTTCACCTGAACACGGCTAACCGGGCCTTTTTTGAAATACGCTATGCGTGTTTTTAAATCCTTATATGTTTCTCATTTGGTATTGCAGTTTTGATGTCAACAAGGAACATGAAGAACTTTATATCTCTTTATACTTTTAATATGCGGTGAAGCTGCCAATGCTCGCTGCCTTCCAGAATGTTTATGCTACATATTTTATAGGTTAGGAACATTTGAAGTAAATTGTTGTACATCTATCAGTTCATGAGCTTGATTGGTTTTGAATTTTGATTATCAAGTACTTTGGTTATTTAATTTTTTTAATAGAAACTATGTTTTTGTATGCAGGAAGGAAGAAATTTTGTTTGGTTGCATGTTTCACAGAAAATATGGAGTTACTGTGTCACAGATCCCTCTTGGACCATCATATCATCTGCAAGTGCTTCCGAAACTGTAGTATGTATTTTTGTAGCTATGTGATTTCATACGAATTTATGTTGTGATACTTAATATACATGTTGACATATATGTTCTATGTGTCGTTTTTCAAGGTTCACGTTGTTATACAATCACAAGAAGGAATCACCTCAACTTGAGAAGTACTAAGAAGATTTAATGACTTCTTGAATCTATATTTTGAGGTACAAATCAGATTTGTGTGACACCTGATATAACGATAGTTATTAACTTTATTTTTCCATTTCACATAATTATAAAAGATACTTATCTGATGGAGGCTTATTCCACTGATGGAGGCTTATTCATAGGGCGTGCAACTTGAGCGGACGACATCACATATTATTTAAGCAAAATTAGGAGCAGAGGGCCTTCGTCCTCAGGCGAGGACAAAACTTTGAAATGATTTCAGTTGTAAATTTTAGATGCTTTGTATAAAGGTTAACTCTTTATGTAGTCTGTATGTACATGAGTGGTCAGGAACTTTTAATTGTTGTGCATCATATTTTAGATGAGTACGAGCAATGGGATGCAAGTTTCGATGAATATCCGATTTTAGTCGTATTTTTTAGCACTTTTAAGTGTTGGTTTTTGAATATTGGTAATTCATATAATGTTATATTCAAACATTAATCATAAATAGTCTAAATATTTTAGGGATCTAAAGCAATGGTGCACTTATATTGACAACAAGTCACAACCTAGGTGGTGGTGCAGAGATCCACCAGCGCAACTTGCACAACAACAACTCGCTTATCAACAACTGCAAAGATTTTGGGCAAAGTAGTACCAAGAATCAAGCAGACCACTCATGTTAAGAATCATACTCTACCATTAGCTAAAATCAAGAAAATCATGAAAGCGGATAGATTGTTTATATCATTCAGGTATGAGGTATTCTTGCTGGAAAAGTTAACGAGATAAAGGGGAGTCATAACTGGTAGAGATTGAATATGTATTGTGTTAAATATATAGTTGTAGCCTCGCTGCTTACATTACTATTTTATACATTCATGTTAGAGGTACTTAGGTTTAGTGGTGTAGTAAGCCTGCAACTAAAGAAGAAATAATGACCGGAATCGAAGGATGATTCTTATTATAAGGACAATCAAGCTTAAAAGCTTATTACAATGATAGGAAAATTGTTGTATGCCCTTAGATGTCAATAATAGGTCAATATATAGAGCAATAGACCAAAAACTAATAGAAACACATTTATTTGGACTGACTTTTAGACTACCAAACTTTAAAAGACACAAACCACTCGACTTCTAGAAATTTATTTCATTCATGTTGCTTTAGTCGGCCCTAGTTGAAGAAGAACTCGCCCTCGAGTTATAGCTATTTGGAAGATCTCCCTTATATGGAATTAGATGCTTAACATTAAATACGTTTGAGGTATTGATATAACTTGGTACTCGACTTCGAGAAATTTATTTCTATCATGTTGCATCAGTCGGCCCCGGTTGAAGAAGAACTCGCTCTCGAGTTATAGTTGTTCGGAAGATCTCCCTTATATGAATTAGATGCTTAACATTAAATACGTCTGAGGTATTGAGATGACTTGGTAGCAGCAACTTGTAGGCATTAGCATTATTTTTCTTCAGAACCTGCAAGGACCAACCTTTCGATCATGCAACTTGACATTTACTCCAGCGGGCAGCCTATCCTTAGTCAAAACAACCCACACATAATCTTCCTCCTTAAAAAGAACCCTTCGATGATGTACATCCACAACAACTTTATATTTGGTGTTTTTGGCTTCAATCTGCAATTTAACTTGCTCATGGGTATTTTTTTTATTTGCTCAACAAACTCATCGACCATCACACTAATGTTCTTTGAAATTGGAATTGGGGTCAGATCGGTGATGCTATTAGGAATAAGTCCATAAACAACTTCAAATGGACATCGTTGAGTTGTTCGATTCTTTGAGTTGTTGTAAGAAAACTCAGCATGTGGAAGTACTAAATCCCACTACTTTGGTTTGTCACCTGCCAAACATCGTAATAGGTTTCCTAGACTCCTGTTTACAACTTTTGTTTATCCGTCTATTTGCGGATGATAAGAGGCGTTGAAACACAATTGAGTACCCATCCTTTTCATAAAATTCTCCAAAAATGCCCCATAAACTTGGGATCACGATCTGAAGTTATAGTGTGAGGGAGTCCATGCAAACAAAAAACCTCTTAAAGTACAAATCTGTTATGTTTTAAGCATCCATGGTCTTCTGACATGGTATAAAATGGGTCATCTTTAAGAATCTGCCCACTACCACCATAATGGAATCCTTTCGCCTCTGAGTACACGGAAGGCCTAGAATGAAATCCATACTCACATCATCCTAAGGGGAAGATGAGACTGGTAGAGGAGTGTAAAGCCCCGCATTATTGGAAACTCCCTTTGAGCGATGACATACTTGACACCTTTCTACATATCGTCACGCCTTAATTTTGGCCAAAAATACTTTCTTTCCACCAACGCGATACTTTTTTCACGAACAAAGTGCCCCAAAGCATATAGTTCAACAACTATCTTTTCCTTCAAGGAGCAATCGGGAATGCACAACAGCAACCCCTTGAACAAAAATCTATCTTGAATTTGATAGTCATAAC
>BQNB010008471.1:46617-89869 GCA_026074375.1 Tanacetum coccineum
TGAATTTTTCTTAGGGAATTTTCTTAATTGCTCTTGTGGTATTATATTATATATTTTATTAGTATATAAAACTACTAATCAGGAGGAAATATATGTTAATACATTTTGCTTTGATATTTGTATTTGTTAGATAGTTAGTTTTGCGGTGAAAGATTGCTTTAAATGTTGTACAATATGCTTTAATATTTAATTATTTAATTTGTTTGGGCTTTAAATGAAATAAAGAGAGTCTATCTATCTGTATTAAATGTATGTATAAATTATTACTACCTCCGTCCTAAAATAAGTGTCTAGTTTGATTTTTCAGAGTCAAATTGGTTCAACTTTAACTGCTTGATCATCCATTTGTTGCTGAAACTTTTGAAGATGTTGAGGCCAGGGTAATTTTCTAAAATTGATTCTTTAAGATATGATTTAGGAAAAAAAATGACATTTAGAGCATGGTGATTACTTACCAGGAGCTTCGTGCCAACACTGCTGCTTCTAGAGGATGCGATGCGGCTTGGAAAGGAGAACAACATGTACATACTAATGGTTTGTGATAAAGCATAGATAAATTATATTCTGTTAGACAAATAGTTCGGAACACTTTTGGACATGTTTATAGAAATGTCGCATTAAAAACGAATAATAGGCTCTATTCTCTCATCAGGTTGCCCGATACTGGACATACTGGAAAATAACTCTCGCACTGCTAAGGGTGCCAAGTTAATTGGCCAAGATAATGAAGCACTATCAGTTATTATGCTGCCTCTCAGGAATCGGTTGAACCGGTATGGTATTTGAAATTTATCTTAATATTTTGTCTAGTGAAAGACGTTTTAGATGTCTAGTTGTTATCCTGAGGTTTTATGATCACAAAATTGTGCAGGGATCAAGATGTTCTTACTTCAATTCAGTCTTTGAAAATTCTTTCTAACTTAGTTGTTGCTGGCGCCATCAACTCTACTGGGGTGCTCAATGAAATATATCGGGAACTCACAGGCTTTACTGCTCATCTTCTTGATATAAAAACGTCAGGTTATATTGACTTGCTGGTGAAGGTATGTTAATAGTTGTTGAAAATTGCAAAGTGTACATTTTAGGCTGGTTTACAAAGAGCATTCAGTGCTCATTTTGTTAATACATCTTGTATGCAGTGTTTCTCACTTATAAAGAAGTTGGATTACTGTGGAAGTGAACACTGGGTTACCATATTGGAGCTCTATATGAAGGTTCTACTCTCGCCTATAGATACATAATAAATGAAGAAGTTTTTCAGCTTTGCTTTTATCTCTCAAACTCTGGTATTTCTATTTTTTAGGTTTCTAGTTGCACTGATGCAGAAGTTCTGTTTGAGTCCATTGCCTGCATTACAGCCATTGTATCTCGAGTGACACAGGGTCTGAAAGCATCTCAGGTCACCAAACATGCTGATGTGTCGATAAATGGTCTTAAAGAGATACTGGATCATGCTAAAACAGCAGGAGTAACAGACACTTTGCTTTCACAGTTAGTGACTTGCGGCACAAGCCTCATGTCTGGCTCATCTTATCTTTTACGTGCTGCTTGTGAAGCATGTAAAGCGATTTGGTCATTTATAGATGCATATGAGATTCAATCTACGAGAGAAACCACTCACGTATTTCCACTAAGCTCAATGCATTACCCCTCACTTGATCGACTTAACATTAAAGGAGATGAATCTGCGAAAATTGTTGAATCGGTTGCACGAGTGTTTCTCAGATCCAAAGCTGTACAGATTGCTTTTTACCACTGTCTTCGCCAGCGCTTAGAGGCTGCATGGTCTTCTGTTATTCAGGTAATTATTAAATTACTTGACTTGTCTTTGTTTACAATACGGATCTTTGTGATGATTGTTTAGCGTTAATCACTCATGTTTCAGATCATATTAAGGTGTTGCCTGCACAATAACTCAGTCACTGGTGTTTTATGTACCACAGTCGTTGGTGATAATACAATAATTTCAGAGATTTTTTCATTACTATCTCTATGTGCTTCCTTTGATAGAGGTCAACAAACAGGAGACACAAACAATCTAAAAAGCAAACTAGCCAATCCATGTGCCTTAGTTTGCCATTCATGCCTCCTACTGGCTGCAGTTGCACAATCCTTAAAGTCAACTGGAAGAAATTCTGAACTATTTATGCTTACATCATCACCAAATAAACAACGCTCTCGTCTTTCTGACCTTGCCCACCACTATTCTTTATGTGATAGAATCCATAATTCTTTTCAGCCTCATTCCATGTCTGCCATGCTTGCATTTGCATCCATTTTGTCCCTCGAAAGTAATCCTTCAGTTGAAACATCAATTCCTGAAATTGCGGTTCCTCTAATTCCACCAAGTGCCACACTTTGTGATTATCTGAGGATTTCAATAGATGATGGCAATGGAAGCAAGCTCTCGTGTTGGCACGGGCTTAGGGATGGTTGTGTCGGTTTGTTGGATGCCAGACTAAAATGGGGTGGGCCTTTAGCTATTCAGCAATTGTGTGCGAGTGGTATCCCCCAAACACTTATTGATTTGCTAGGAAACGCTGATGACAAGGACATGGTTCGAGCAATTGAAGCAAGTATGGGAAAGTATCTTCAAATTCTTTTGGAGGTAAATATTCCCACCTTTTCATTTCTGGGGTTTATTTCAGGTTGTGCCCTTATTGCTTTCGTACTTGTTTGGATGATGTTGGCATTCTTTGGAGATGAAAATTTTGACCCATTAATGGATAATAAAAAATCGCTTTAAAAGAAACAGGTCAAAAGTCGACCACCTTTTATTTTTACACAGAAACCTCCAATTAGAATGTAGACCATGGTTGAGTGATATAATTACTATATTCAAATTTGACACTAATAATATATGAAAATGTCTATTTTTTGAAACAAAAAGTGATCCATCTCACCCGCCCGACTCTGCCTGTTATGACCTATACACAGAAGGAGTTTTGACCTGTTACTCAACCATATTTCAGCTCTATTTTTTTGGCAAAAAAATGGCTGTCTTGTGTAAAATTAAATCTTAGTTATCTTCCAAGCTTTTATTCGAATGTACAGGGGTGTTGTAACATATATCAGGCCGTAAACCAATGCAGGTGTGAAAGTTTCATTCATTTTTCATATACTGTCTTTGAATCTGCAGGTAGGAATTCCAGGCCAAACAATTCAGTGTTTGAGACATGTGGAATTAAAGGATGCCGCAAGACTGGTTGCCTTTCTAGCCAAAATGACAGGTCATCGATCACTGGTTGTTCAACTCCTTGGAAAAGGTCTCCTGAATCCAAATATTATGAGAAGGTTACTTGATAATTCATCACCAAGAGAAGTCATACTGGATGTTTTGTCAATAGTTTCAGATTTGGCTCGTATGGATAAGGTCAGTTATTGTTGACTAGTTTAAGATTTTTGCCTAAGATTAATACAATTTGCCTTGTTGACCTGTTTGGTGCAAGTGTTTGGGTAACTTTGGATAATGCAAAAGGGGTTTGAATGGGCAGAAGGCATATCTAAGAAACCAAACCAGTCAAATTGGGTTGGAAGTAGCATCATGATGGGCCATGATCTGGATAAAGGAATTGGGCAAGTGGTGGTTGTTTCCCAGTTTTTCTAACTGAATACACAAATATTTTGCAAATTTTATGTTAGAATAAATATAGTTTTTTACTATTATATTCATTCATTGGTTCTGAAAATTGAATAGATAATTAAGAGGTCAATGTGATCTTAGACAACATGTTTTCACTAGTACCCGCTCTGACCCGAACCCAATCTAGGCCCCCAATTTTCCGATCGATACTTAATAGATCAAACATATTTTGATGCAGAATTTCTATGAGCACATAAAAGGAGCAGACATCTTAGAACTCTTGAAAATATTTCTTGCTCATGAAGATCCTAACGTGCGTGCCAAGGCATGCAGTGCTATAGGCAATATGTGCCGGCATAGCTCATACTTTTATGGTTTATTGGTAAGCGTCAACCATTATTTACTAACAAATATTTATGACAGCATATTGCAAGATGGTTATTGAACTAGTAATCATAATCAAAACTTTTATTCTTCTTTTCTTATAGGCAAAGCACAATATTATTCCTCTTTTGGTTGATCGGTGTTCAGATGAAGACAAACGCACTCGGAAATTTTCTTGTTTTGCAGTAAGACGCGATTGTGTTTTTCCCAGTTTTTCTTCAATAATATGATTTGCTTGATGCCTGACTTTTTTTTTCATAGATCGGTAATGCAGCATACCATAATGACTTCTTTTATGAAGAGCTGAGAAGATGTATACCACAACTTGCAAAGTTGCTGCTTTCGGCTGAGGAAGATAAAACAAAGGCGAACGCATCTGGTGCTCTTAGCAATCTCGTTCGCAACTCCAATAAGCTTTGTGATGATATTGTATCGAAAGGAGCAATGCAGGTATATAATTTGCATGTATATCTATCACTTAAAGAAAATGAAAATACTCAACATTTTAGCTTTGATGTATTACAAAATAATTCTTAAGAGTGTATTTACAAGTAATTATTGACTAATTACATGTATTTTTGCAGGCTTTGATGAAGTTGGTAGCGGATTATTCTGTTGTTGCTCTAAACCCAAGCAGAAGAGATGCTATTAACGAGTCTCCCTTAAAAATAGCTCTTTTTTCATTAGCTAAGATGTGTGCACATTCACCGTGTAGACAATTTCTTCGCTCGTCTGCTCTCTACCCAGTAATTGGACGACTACGCCAGTCTCCAGAAGCAACAATAGCAAACTATGCTACTGTTATTTATAACAAAACATGTGATGCTTAAAACATCAATTAATGTTTTGAATTTCATATCTTCGCTTAATTCAATGTGAATAAATTTTTTAAGAACTGTTTGTAAAAAGACTTGACATCTGGTTGCTATGGGAAGGTATCTTGGTTATTTGCAGGTTCCTTTTTAGATGCTAATTACTGATTTGTAACACAGTTCCAACGTGTTGTCGCTTTGTATATATCACAAATTCACAATGGCATTATAAGATTTCTAAAGGCATAAAGTTAAGCGGCTAGGGCTCAAAGTTACGTATGATGTCATAACTTAAGTATTATTATATAAAAATGTATCTTAGCATAAATTTTAGGACAGAGTAAATAAGAACACCTAACCATATATCAATCATAAAGGCAAACATTAAATTTTAATTTAGGTATACTTTCACAAGAGTTGTTAAAGTAGAAGTAGGCTAGGTAAGGAAGAATATTTTTAAACATTTGAAGCCATCCAAGTTGCTCAATTTTAGACAAGAATTTAAACGATAGTTTCATTAAAGTATGGACAAAGTATTTGAAAACAATAGCTTTTCTCTATATAAGGTTCCACCCCTACGGTTGTCCACTCTACCACCCCCGCCACCGCGGTTGTTCCTCCTTTTGTAAGAACTTGGTGGTACAGACCACCACGTTGTGGAAGCACAAAAAAAATAATTGCGTGTGTCAATATATTGTGAGATATATTTGTGTTTAAGTGGGGTGTGTTTGTTTGTTGAAGTGTTTGGTGGTCTTATTATTTGAAAACACTAGCTTCTCTATAAGTTAGCGCCAATCCCTCAAAACAACAATATAAGGTATTGATGTTCATTAAGTTTGTACTACGACCTTTTGTTAAATAGGACATGATATCCAGTTTGACCCTTTAAGAGCCAAGTCGTTACCTTTTGTTAAATAATCACAACATTGGCTTATTTCTTGTTACCTTTCTGAATCCGAGCTTTGCTATCAGTATACCCTTATAATTATATGTTTGCTAATTTTACTTGATCAAGCAAGTGTAACTACTGTCCGCAATATAAAGATCAAAACAAGAGATATTCATGTGGTTAATATGCAGTTAACGGAAGCCATGATTCTAGGCCACTTTGTGAATCTTGGCGGCACCTTTCATGGGATACAAATTGTCACACCCCCAAACAGGGTCCCGTCGGAATAGATAACCGGGAGAGTGACTTGTCATGGATATCACAAACACAAGGTACAAGAACGACCTCTAAAGGGTACGTTTGAAATTCATACTTGTTACATTAATAAAATAGATAGTTTTACATTCAACCCAAAAGAAGTTTCAAAGATTTGCGGAAGCGAAATAAAAGTTTGATAAATTAATAACAAGCATGATTAAATAGAAGTCTTGGAAATGGTAGACACATATAGCAATTTGACTTCAAGTAGCACCTTGAGCGAATATCCAACCTAAACACCTGAAAACATTGCTTAAAACGTTAACAAAAGTTGGTGAATTCAGAGGTTTAAATTGAAACGCAATAGTGTGGACCACAAGCTATAAAACGTATGTGACTATTATAACAGATACAATATCACATAAAAAAGGTGTTTACGCTGCACTAAGCTCATGATACCGAGGCTCAATAAGTATATAGCATATAATCATGCCAGTTGAAACATGTCCTAACAGGTGTCCAAACCAAAGATCACCAAACGGAATTCGACATGACATACATCCGTTTGTCCGGTCCCTCCGATACAAGTAAGCGCTACTTACCCGAATGGGGGTTATTAGCCCCAATAGATCTATTTATTCATGCGCCCTCACTCAACCAGTACGGTCGGTCAAGAGATTAACGGTTTACGATAGTTCAGGAAGATAGTGGTTTAAACGCAAACTTAGGCAACACGTATACAGGTAAGAGTAACGTAAAACACTTGTGTCCAGTTTTAAAAACAAACAATGTTCTCACCCCAAAGTTAGAAAACGTAAGAAAAAGTAGGTAAAAGTATGGGGCTGTGAACTCACCTTAACTGGTGAGGTAAAGTAGCAGGATAAAATGATCACGCAGTGTTGCACAACTGTGCTCGGTCACGACCTAATAATAAGGTTCTGGTTCATAATCAATACGGTGTGAAATGATGTAGATACATAAGAGTTTTCAAGCGTAGTTGTACTACTGATTTGAGAAAGGTTTTAGTGTCATTGGTTGTGTGGTGGTTGTAATGATTTGACTCGATAAAATACCTTATGTTTTTAGTACATATACATATATAATATAAGAGAAGTAAATAAGAATGAATAAGTTTTGGCGGTTTACCCGATACCCCAAATTAACTATCTAGGACATCTTTGATATAAGTGTCTTCACATTTTTAATTTACGTAGTAAGTAATAGAAGTTTTATTTTCATAAAAGTTTATAAAGATATGTTCTTCGTCTTTTAGTCGGGTATTAAAATAATAATATTTTATTATTTTATCTTTTGTCGTTATTAAGGAAAAATACTTAATGAGATGTATAAAAGTAGGTATTTTAGTTTATTTATCAAGTTAAAGTATACTAATTATTTATAAATTATAAAATAATATGATTTTGTCCTTTAGTTGAGTTTTAAGAAAATAAGTTTTTCAAAATATTTATAAGTGTAAAGTTTTGGGTAAAAGTCGAAAAATACCCACGAACTTTCAAAAATGTTCCGACATGACCAACGAATTAAATTTCGTCCTTACTAGACCAACGAACTTGTTTGTTATGTGTCAATATCACCAATATGACCGGCTACTTATCCACGTCATTAATTAATTTATTTTAATCATAAAAAAAAGTATAATTTATACCTGGGATTTGAGTGACCTGAAAAAAACCATATTTTTATGGGAGATGATTTGCACACTCCACAATTTGATTGTCACACTCAAAAAATGTGTGTTATGCCTATTATACCCTTAATATTTGCACACTTTATTAAGTTATGTAGGAGCATAAATGTCAAGATACATATAATTTGAGTGTGTCAATCAATTTGTTGAGTGTGCAAATCAATACCCTATTTTTATACCCCGCATCTCCCTATATAGTATCGTAATCAAAAAACTGTATTAAGAATAATTGTTCAATTATTCTATCGACAGTTTTTTGAATACGATACTATATAGGGAGATGCGGGGTATAAAAATATGGTTTTTTTAAGTTCACTCAAATCCCAGGTATAAATTATATTTTTTTGAACAAAACAACCAACACTTGATTCTCTCTCTTTTATCTTACTTATATGTCTGCTCCTACACCATCTACATCTTTGAAAGTCAAAACCAAATACTATAATCACTACAAAATTAACAATATAAAATACTCATAAATTTAAATGCAAAACATTTCAACATTAATCAAATCAAAGTCACCCAATACATTGATTGAAAAAATAAACATCTTAAATCACATTCGGTTTTATAGTGATGGCTTGTGGATCTATTCGATTTTATGTGTTTTGTTCAGGGTTATGTTCAATTTTATATGGTAGAGATGGTTTCAGTCGTGGTTTGGATTTGTTTCAAAGTGAATTGGGTCGTGGTTATATGTTAAGGTTCGAGTCATGGTTCGGATTTTTTGTGAAGTGATGTGGGTGCAGAGATTTATGGTTCAGGTCATTGTGATTGTTTGGTCATGAAGTGGTTAGGGTGGTAATGCGAAGATCGAGAGGATGGTGATGATGTGGAGGTATTGTCGATTTGGTGTTGCCGTGTTGGAGGTCTTGAATGGAATGAAGCAACAATGTGAAAATTTTTTAATGGGTTTAGTCTCGGATTCATTAAAAAGATTGTTTTATAAGAATAATGATGGTGGCAGAAAGATGGCGGAGGTGAGGTGCCGACGAGTTGGTGTGAAGATAACAAAGATGATGGCTTTTATAATTTGGTATGAAGATAACGAAAATTGTGATGTGGTGGTTTTGTGACGATGGTGGTTGTGTGATTGTGTCAGTAGAGAAAAAAAGAAAAAAAGATGGGACCCACTTGACTTTTATTGGTGTACTAGCATTGACTTTTGTTTAATTAATTTATATATAAAAAAAACCGATCCAGCGTGGAAGGTAACTGTCACGGTGTCAGTCAAAATTTATGATATGGGTGATATTAGAACAATATTTGAAAGTTCGTTGGTGTAGGTAGGACGAAATTTAGTTCGTTGGTGATGTCGGGACATTTTTGAAAGTTCGTGGGTATTTTTCGACTTTTACCCTAAAGTTTTTACAAAATTTTGGCATGACCCGTTCGTTTATATTCGTTTTCCAAAGTCATAGACTTTATCCAAATACCACTTTCAAAATATATTTCGCATTTCTTGACTAACGCCAAATCTTTACGTTTATATCAATACTCTCTCCAATAATTTATTTTCTACAACAAGTTTATATAGTTAAAAACGCTTAATATATAAATAAGTTACGTAAGTAAACAAGTTATAACATTAATAAGCCAGCTTATAAGTTTAAAAATAAGCAATAAACCCTAACCAAAATAAGCTGAAAACTAAATGGGCCCTTATTGGGCTTTTAGGCCCAATAAGCCTAAACGAAAGATTAAAAATGCAATAAGCCCAAAAATAGTTCAATAAGCATACGAATACGCAAATAAGCTTTTAGCTTACCAAATAAGTTATAATAAGCTACCCAAATAAGCCAGGCCGTGGGCTTGATGACCACGGTTTGGGCTTGGTGTTGGGCCGAGGCCCACAAAACCAACCAAACAAGAGTGAGGCTTATTTATTAAGCCCGTTAAGCTCAAAACCTTACTAGTTATCGAATAATCCATGAAAATAAGCTAAGAAAATAAAATGAAGCTTGGATAAGCTTAAAGTTCAAACCTTTTTGGTTCGAAAGGCATATAAGTTAAATAAGCTCTTTGAGCTTATTAATAAGCCGAAAATAAGCATTAAGCACTTTGGAAAAAGAATTCTTTTTGACAAAATAACCACAACAACTCAACTACACTTTCCCTTATGTCTTTTTTATAAATTTTCAAAACAAAGGTTTTGTAAATTTTAAAGCTTTGATTTTTACAAAAATACTTGTACAACTAGCTTATTCATATGGTAAGATCAAAGGAAGTACAAGAAATTTTTAGAAAAGATGAACTTACGAAGATGATGGATTAGAAAGTGATTAGAGGCTGACGAACACCCAAAATGATGCTTAAAATACCCAAAATAACTATAAGAATCAACCCCGAATAAACTCTAGCTTCCAATATCTTGATCAAAGGTGGAAAAATGTGTGTTTGTGTGTGTGATTTGCGTCGGACGAAACAAGAAAGGGAGAGGGGATAGATTTTTGTGATGTGTGTTTTTCTTGAGAGAGAAGATAACTTGGTGAATGAAAGAATGGGATGCACCTAGACAATTTAACCTTGATTTCAAAAAATGGAATCCTAGGTTGTTTAATATCTAGGGGACATGCTTAGCAAAATTTTAGAGAGAATGTTGGTGTTGTGTGTGTAGGGCGTCGACAACAAGGACACAGGGGGGGAGGGGGGTTGAAATTTTTTATCATGCCATATGGAATCCTAAGACCCTTAGATATTTATTTCATACTTATGACATTTTTAAACGTCATTTACGGTATACGCAAAAACTGAAAAACGCGCAATACTTAAAAGAAATTACGAAAGTTTAAATATCTAATAGAAACGTAAAAACGCGACAAATGTCGAAAGATTGCATTAAATAGCAAGCCGGAATGCATCTGGTAACGATTCTTAGTTACACACGGGAAAACTTCACGGTTAAGCACAATAATTAACACGTAATTATTAAAAGTCAACTAATGCACGAAAGTCAACGAAAATAATTTGGAAATTTTTACGGGGTGTTACATCCTTTCCCCGTTAGAAGAGCTTTGTCCGCAAAGCTCAAGACGTGATATTCAGTGCAGTTAAGGATTTTGAAAACAGATGCGGGACCTCTCCTCGAGTTCCAATGAACCTTGACGATGGGAATACGACTCTGCTTTAAACGTTTGACCTCATGGTCCGTGATTTCAACGGGTTCTTCGATGAAATGAAGCTTGTCGTCGAGTTGCTCTGGAAGGTACTATGGACTCGGCTGAGTTGCTCTTGAAGTTCAAGTCGATATGCAACGGTTCCAACCTTGGCAAGAATCTTGAAAGGTCCAATATAAGGTGGGTTCAGCTTTCCCCGTTTGCCGAAGCGTATCACCCCTTTCCATGGTGAAACTTTCAGCATAACCTTATCCCCGACTTGAAAATCCAAAGGCTTACGTCTCTTGTCAGCGTAGCTCTTTTGTCTATCACGTGCATCTTGAATACGACTTTTGATTTGGATGATCTTTTTGGTTGTCTCGTGGATAATCTCTGGACCTGTGAGTTGGCTGTCTCCAACCTCAGCCCAACAAACAGGCGATCGACACTTTCGACCATATAATGCCTCGAACGGTGCTGCCTTGATGCTAGTGTGATAACTATTGTTGTATGAAAATTCCACCAAGGGTAGGCGTCTATCCCAGCCCTTTCTAAAATTAATCACACAAGCACGCATCATGTCTTCTAATGTCTGGATGGTCCTTTTGCTCTGACCATCCGTTTGCGGGTGATAAGCGGTGCTCATATCGAATTGCGTTCCCAACTCTTTTTGAAGCGACTGCCAAAAATGAGAGGTAAATATGCTATCGCGATCAGGGATGATCGAAACTGGTACTCCATGCCTCGAGACGACTTCTTTCAAGTACAGTCTCGTTAACTTCTCCATCGAGTCTGTTTCCTTCATTGGCAGGAAATGAGCAGATTTAGTGAGTCGATCAACAATCACCCAGATCGTATCTTGACCAGTCGACGTCTTCGGCAGTTTAGTCACAAAGTCTATGGTGATCTTTTCCCACTTCCATTGGGGAATCTCAGGTTGTACCAGCAAACTGGAAGGCTGGTGTTCAGCCTTTACCTTCGCACAAGTCAAGCATTTGCTGACGTAGGTGGCAATTTTGGCTTTCATATTAGGCCACCAATATAGCTTCTTAAGGTCATGATACATCTTGTCAGATCCATGATGGATAGAATACTTTGACTTATGCGACTTGTGCATGATCACAACTCTTAAATCACCAAAACACGGAATCCAACTCATGTTCTTCAAACACAACGTTCCGTTAGAACGGGGTTCGAGTTTCTTAATCATACCGCACAAGTCTTCTGTTTTGTAATTCTCTTCATTTCTCGCCTCAGCTTAAGCATTCAAAATTTACACGGGAAGATTCAGACCTATAGTCACCACTAAGGCTCGAACTCGTAGTGGCTTAATCCTTTCCTTTCGGCTTAAAGCATCCGCCACCATGTTCGCCTTTCCCGGGTGATAACGAATCTCACAATCATAATCACTCAGCAATTCCAACCATCAACGTTGTCTCATGTTTAACTCTTTCTGATCAAGAATGTGCTGCAAGCTCTTATGATCAGTGAACACGACACACTTCGTACCATACAGGTAATGTCTCCACATCTTCATAGCGGACACTACTGCTCTAAGTTCTAAGTCATGTGTAGTGTAATTCTTCTCATGAATCTTGTGTTGGCGAGATGCGTAAGCTATGGCTTTCTCCTTTTGCATCAGAATTGCGCCCAACCCTTTGTGCGAAGCATCACAATAAACCATAAAGTTCTCACTACCTTCGGGTAAAGCCAAAATTGATGCACTACACAACTTTTGTTTCAGCATCTGGAAAGCAGCTTCCTCCTTTTCTCCCCAATCAAACTTTACGCTTTTCTGAGTCAATTTTTTCATAGACTTAGCGATCTTTAAGAAACCTTTGATGAATCATCGGTAATAACCGGCAAGGCCTAGAAATTGACGAATTTCAGTTGGGGTCTTGGGTAACGCCCAATCCTTGATTGACTCGATCTTAGTAGGATCAACATGAATGCCTTCCCTATCAATCACGTGACCAAGAAATTACACTTTTGGAAGCCATAATTCACACTTCAAAAACTTGGCGTACAACTCCTTCTTCTAAAGCAATTCCAAATTCAACTTAAGGTGTTCTTCATGTTCTTTCTTGCTCTTGGAATAGATCAGAATGTCATCAATGAAAACGATAACGAATTTATCCAGATACGGTTTGCACACCTGATTCATCAGATCCATGAATACCGCCGGTGCATTAGTCAATCCAAAAGGCATTACTTGGAACTCATAGTGGCCATAGCGAGTCCTAAACGCCGTCTTTATAATTTCTTCCTCCTGAACTCTGAGTTGGTGGCAACTAGACCTCAGGTCGATCTTGGAGTAGACACTCGACCATTGCAACTGATCAAACAAATCATCGATTCTCAGAAGTGGATATCGGTTCTTCACAATAAGCTTGTTCAATTCCTGATAATCAATACAAATCCTGAACAACCCGTCCTTCTTCTTGACAAATAAAACCATAGCTCCCCAGGGTGAGGAACTTGGTCTTATGAAGCCTTTGTTAGCCATTTCTTGCAATTGAGTAGATAACTCTTGCATCTCAAACGGTGCTAATCGATAAGGAGCTCGTGCTACAGGTGTAGCTTCGGGGACTAAGTCGATTTGGAATTCAACTTGTCGAGCTGGTGGAAGTCCTGGCAAGTCTTCTGGAAAGACCTCCAAAAAATCCTGGATGATCGGCACGTCTTCAAGTTGCTCCTCCTTCGACTTATCTTCCGTCTTCTTTGCTGAAACCTGTGCCAGAAACACATGGCACCCCTTCTGAATGTACTTTTGAGTTTTGGCGCACGAGATGATATTCAATCTCGAGTTACTCCCACCGTTTCTTCTGTCGCCTCGAAGTATTAATATCTCATTGTCGTAGGGAATACGAACAATCTTTTCGTCATAGACGATCACCGCATGGTATTTCGATAACCAATCCATCCCAATTATAACATCAAAGCTACCTAGTTCTACAAGCATTAAGTCGATATTGAACGGGTGATCAAGAAAATTTAGCGTACAACCCCTAATAATAGTGTTGGATTCGATAATCCTTCCGTCAACAACTCTACAGCATAACTAACGTCTAACGCAGTATGAGTTATATCAATTAAGGCACTAAACGTAGTCGACACAAAGCTTCTATCGACGCCAGAGTCAAATAGGATATATGCATAACGATTATTGAGGAGAAACGTACCCGTAACAATGTTGGAGTCTGGATTGCCGTCACCTCCTCCTAATGCATAAGCTCTCCCACGAGTCTCATTATTAGCAGCCTTGTTTCCGCGATTCTGATTCTTAAGTTTAGGACAATCACTCTTGTGGTGTCCCTGTCCACCACACCCAAAGCAGGTCACAACCCTCTGGTTCTCCACTAGGGCTCTTTGGGCGGTTGCAGCAAATACAGTCCTGCAATCTCTAGCCATATGCCCACCTTCTTGCAATTCATGCATTTTACGGTACGCTGCCCCTCGTGATGTAGCTTGAACTTATTACAGTAAGGAAAAGACCCAGCATACCCCTTCTTCCCGCTGTTCCCAATCGTGTACGCCCTTGCCACATTCTGCTCACCAACATTTTGCCTTTTAAGGGTGGTTGTTGCACACGGTTGTCTCTGGGACTGTTTCTAAACCTTCTTTTATTTTTTGCATTCCTAGCAGCATAACCCTTCAGCTTCTGATCCATCAAGTTGTTTGCAATTCGAATTGCATCTTGGAGTCTTGTGGGTTCATCTGCAATCACATTGCCTTGGATATTAGCCGGGAGACCTCCAATAAACTTCTCAACTCTGTCCTCCTTGGTATGTGTTTAATTACACATACCTTTTACCTTTAAAAACAAGCTAAAATAACCAAAAACGGACTTAAAATGCCAAATATACGCTTGTTTTGCTAATTGTATTGTGCAGGAACGGATAATTAAGAAAAAGACGAAAAACGAAGCCAAAATGACAAAACCGGACTCGGAATGGAAAAGCAAGGAAAAGACAAAGTCAAAGTCCAGGCCCAAGCCTGAAAAAGTCAACCCAAGTCAACCCCGACAAATCCAAAAGTCAACATGTGAAGAAATATAAGTTTGAGGGTTAAAATTGCTAAATCCCTAAACTTGTATTTAATGAAGAAAAGGAAGGAAATGAAGACAAGGGTGAAAACTGCCATTTTGGGAAAGATATACTCTAAGGGGCAAAGCTGCCAAGTCCCCTAACTTACACACCATAAGGACGAGTGGTGAAATGGGTATTATAACCCTTGGGGACTGAAATTGCCAAGTCCCCAAAACTAAAACAACACAAGGACCATGGATGCAATGAGGTGTATAACCATGAGGGGCCATTATTGCCAATTCCCCAAACATACACCCTGTTACCCCTAACCCTTTTTTACCCAGTTTAACCCAAAAACCCCTTCCCGCCATTTTCACTGTACACCTTTTTCCCTGCAACTCCTAATACACAAAGAACAATCCCCTCTCCCTACCTCCACTAAAACCCCATCACATGATACCATGCCATGTTGGCAATCCGGGTAAATTTTAGCACCAAAAGCCGAATCAAAGGCCGAGATTAAATGGATTGGAGACCAAGAAATTTGAAGGGCTCAGATTGGTTATTTGTTTGCTCTCACAGAAGAAACACAACTAGCACAAAGCCTTAAAGACTGGACATCTATAAAAGAAAAGGAAGGGTGAACAGAGTGGAGTAGTTAGTAGTTTTAATTTCAGTTTGTAATTTTTTCGTATTTTTAAGCATTTTCTTTTAAGTTTTTAGAATTTGTTCTCATTTACTTGTACTATTGTCATTTCAGCTTGTATCTTTACATTTGATCAATAAAAGCCTAATCTCAGCTTCTTTGTTCTTTGATTTCAGTTTTAAGGAATTTTTACTTCAATAAGCTCTCATAAGCTCATTTGAGCTTATACTTGTTAATAAGCTCAAATTCAGTAAAAATTTGTTAAAAGTCATTTACATACTTTTTTATGTCCAATTTAAATCAAATCATGATCATTGAGTTCATTGATTCAGTTTGGAAGCAACAAGGAGATAATAAAGCTTTTGAAAAGCTTCTTTATCTTATAGCTAAGTTTAGAGGCAAGGTGCCACTTAGGTGTATGTTTAAGCCACTCACTCAACAAGAGTGGCTTGTGACTGAGACTACAAAAAAATTAAGGTTTCATTTCTCAAATCTCATTTCAGCTTAATTTTAGCTTAAAACATTTGCTTATTACTAGACCAATACCTGTTTAAATCTCGTCAAACATATTTGTTTAGGCTTGTTATCTAGCTGTTTTAAGTTTTCACTAGTTAAAATTTGTGTAATCATAATTTTTCTTTTTAAACTGTCATATTAAGTGTATTAGGCTAACTGAAGAAGTAGCTTATTTTTCTAAATAAGCTGTTAGTTTAAGTGTTAAACTAGCTTTAATAGGTTAGTTTAAGTAGAAGTAGATATAAAGTTTTAGAAGTTTTAGCTTCAAAATAGATTTTAAGTACACAATAAGTTTTGACAGTTAAAGTTAAGGAGTGTTTGGTTAAAGATGTTGTTGACTTTTAAAGTCAATAAAATCCTGTCAAAGTATTACACTTAGTTGAGTTAGATTATATCATCAAGTTTTAAAAAGAATTTAGAAGTTAGTTTGTAGAATTCAAAGTTTTGAGCTCTTAAAATTGATCCTAGCACCAGGGGAGTTTTTTTTTAGCTCAATTGAATTTAGTGTTAAGTGATTCAAAAGTATTCTAGAGTTAAAAGTTGGATAAAGCAGGTTTACATACAATTATTTAGTGAGTTCATGAGACTTTAGATAAGGAATTTTCCCTGCATTAAAGGTTTTTGGTCATTTGCATCAGCAACAACAGTTAAAACTGTTGTTGCTATTCAATTTTCTAACTGAACTTAAGCATTCATAATTAGATATTAGAATTTAGAATTTAGCACATTAATAATACTCCATTAGATTTGCATAAGTCATCATTTAGTTTTCATTATTCAGCTTTTAGTCCAGCTTATTTTTACTTACAAAAGTAGTATAGCAGTCCTATAGATTTCTAGCTTATTTTCTTATTGATTTCTTATTCCTAGTTGTAATTTTCAGAAACCTTTTATCTAGGTTAGTTCTATATCATTAGCATAGCTTAAATTCAAAAATTCAGCTTCTAAGAATTAGAAATAAGCTTTTTAGCTTATTAGAAAAAGCTTAAAAACAGTTATAAGCTGAAACTTGCACTTTTTCATATCATTTTTCTTGTTATTCTTGTTTAAACTTAGCTTATTTCTTGTTAGATATACTTAGTACACATCTTAGGGTGTTCATAGTTTCTTTTAGTTTTAACTTTCATGTAGAAATAAGCTAGGAATAAGCTAAAAACTAAAAAGTTAGTTAAACTCATAGTTACTGTAACAGATTTGAAAATCTTAATTTTCTAGCTTATCTAGTTGTTAAAAGTAGATATTGCCTTTATTAAAGTTGTTTAGAATAAGCTCTTTAACAACTTTGTAGTTTTGAGTTTTAGCTGAATCTCAATTTTTAATAAGCCAAAATTAAGCAATATCGTAGGGTCTGTTTTGTAATATTGCAATAGTTTAAGGTTACCCATTTTAACTGTAGTGTAAATTTTAGACAGTTACCCCGCCTACCCTTTACTTTCTTTCTTTACACTTTCTACCTACCTCTGTCCATTTGTTAAAAAATAAAATAGATTTATATTTTCAAAATTAGTTATAAGAAATTAGGGTTTAGATTTTAATTGATAAAATTAGGTTTCAATTAGGGTATAAAAATTAGGGCTTTTTGTTCCATTTGATTTCTGCACCTTTTTAGTATTTTAAAACCATTTTTCCTTATTTTTATCCAGTTTTTAAATTGTATTTTCTAGGGGAAATAAAATGAATTTTTAGTTAATTCTTTTCTTAATAATTCAATAAAAAAATAGAAAAATAGTTGAATTTTTTTAATTCTTTTTTGTGAAAATTTCTTTTAACATCTAGTATTTTTGAAAAATAAAAGTAAAATTTTAGTGATATTTTTTTTGAAAGAGCGTTTCTTTTTTGTTAATTCCATTTTCTTTAAAAATTCATAAAAAATTCAAAAATAGTTAAAAATTCACAAATCTTTTTTTAAAAATTTTCTTTTTAAATTGTTGATTTTTAGGGCATTTAAATTTGTATAGAAGTGCTTTAGATTTTAAATTCTCGTTTTAAGCTCAACGTTTTATCCACATTTGTAAAAAAATTTTTTCGTGCAAGTAATTGATTTATTCTTATTTAAATCATTTCTATAGTTAATAGTGCTATTAAAGTGGTAGTGAATTCAAAATGCAAAAATCTTAGACGTGTCGATTCTCCACAGCACAGTCTCGATGGGGATAAGACGACCCGGAACTTTCTATACTCTTCACGGTAATCATTTGATTGTGTTTCTATTACACTTACTATATATATTTATATTATATTATATATTATATCTATTTTATGGTTTTAGATTGGACTGAATCAATTTTGGCGCCGCTGCCGGGAGGTCGGCTGTGAAAACCGTCTATCTTAATTACGTTTGGTCATTATCTATGTTTAGAAGCCTGTGAATATTTTTATATAAAAGAAAAATTAAATTCAAAAAAAAAAAAAAG
Organism: Tanacetum coccineum; assembly: GCA_026074375.1. Taxonomy (NCBI): domain Eukaryota; kingdom Viridiplantae; phylum Streptophyta; class Magnoliopsida; order Asterales; family Asteraceae; genus Tanacetum; species Tanacetum coccineum. The sequence continues at coordinate 64,951 of BQNB010008471.1, forward strand.
TACAAAAATAATTTTTATTTTTTTAGTATAATTACATTTAAAAAAAAAACAACCAAAAAGTCTCAAAAAAACATTGTCTATAATTACAATAAAATTCACAAATTGTAAAAATACCAAAATATAATATTCTCAACTGAGGTTATTAGACATACAATAACTTTCCGTGAACTTGTTGGTCCACCTACTTGTCGAACGAAAGATTTAAAAACTTGCATTTGTGTCTCTTACGACATACGGCTCACCTAGAAAAGACTTAACAATACTATAAAGTGGGTATAAGAGGGAGTGTTCCGAGGACGCACTACGACCGAAAAAAGAAATAACTACGCGCTATTCACTCCTAACCGCTCACGAACTGTGCGTGTAATCTTTTTTAGAGTTAACAGTGAAATAATAGATATTTGTTTAAGTAGTCTATCTCATGTCCTCTGTAAAATTAATGTGAATAAATCATTAAAAAACCAAAAAAAAAAAAATTAGTGTAAATTTTTCTTTTTAAAAATTCATTTTGTGTGCTCTCAGCGCACGCCGTTCTCAAGCCCGTAGACGTCCGACAACCACAAGGTCCGACAAACTTCTGTTGAATCATCCAATCTTGAGAAATCTGATAAACCACTCATATTACGATGGCTGAATATCGTACTATGGCGCAACTGCCGAAGCACCCACCGAGGTTACAGAATGCATAGTTATTCCCGGAAATCACCAGCGCAAACTTTGAGATCAAGCATGGTCTACTGTATCTTGTCAAAAAACAAGCAATTTTTTGGAAATGATAAATAAGACCCACATTCTCACATCCGTTATTTCACAAATCACTTCAACATGAAGATTCCGAACGTACAAAATCCGTCGGTTAAACTTATGCTTTTCCCGTTTTCTCTCGAAGGAGGCAACCCCGGATATACTGGAAAAAGAACCCCCTCGTCGATTGAAACAAGGGATGATCTTGTTTTCGAATTTTATTAACAAATTCTTCCTCCTCTAAAACGACAAATCTTAGAAATGAAAATCAAGAGACTTTCACAAAAATTTGATGAGAACGTTATTAAGGGGCATGGGATCGTTTCAATGATCTTTTGAGAGGATGCCCCTATCATGGGTTTTTCAGATTGCATCAAACTCGATACATTCTACAATTCCCTCAACTCAATTGATCAAGATTCATTGAACTCTGCTGCCGGTGGCAACTTCTTAGACAAAATGCCTCGAGAATGTTTAAAAATCATCGAGAGCAAGTCTAAGGTACGTCAGCCAAGAAACAAAGCTGTTGTAGCTAAATGATACCGACTCTTCCACCCAAGCAGTCTCATCAGATTGTAGCTGAACTCAAGACATGGTTCGTGCATTAATACTTGACATAAAAAAAACCAAACCCCAGCTTCCTCCCCCTGTAAAAGCGGTGAACAAAGTTGTGTTAACTTGTGGGGGAGGTCATTCATTATCAAAATTCTGTCCAGATCCACTAATAGAACAACATTTACCCATGACAATATCCAAGAGTATGTGTCCCCAGTGCCGCTGCGGCCAATTCAACCAGCAATTCTGGTTATCGACCTCCGATTGTCTCAAATCAAATTCGACCTCCTTGGTTTTCCTCCTCCTTCAGAATCCTCATGCAAATAAGTCAAAACAATTTCAATCGAGGCAACAACTTCAATCAAAACAGAGAAACACATTTCACCAAGGTCAGATTTAACGACCTCCGGTCAATCAACCATGTACTCATCAGGGACGCTGCTCCCCAGACACACGTGTGATCAAAAACAGATTATGAAAGATATGGTCACAGACCATGATGCAGTGTAGAGAACATTCAAAACCAAGGTCAAAACCTACAATCCCAAATGGTCAAATTTGACTGACATGCTTTCAAAATTTGTTAACATCTAATACAACAATCTAAAAAAAAAAAATAAAAGGGGGGGGGGGGGGGGGGGGGGGGGGGGGGGGATTTCCGGTTCTGGAACTCTTCCTGGTAAACAATAGTTACAACCCAAAGGAAGATTTGAAAGGTATCACCTACCCGAAGTGTTGTTACCATCCAAACCGAAAGTCAGATAATCAATACGCGATGTGCCAAAGGACACGATGCTCCCTCTAATAACGGAAGCACCGAAGACGTCCAACCTCCTGTTGTTCAAATTCAATCTCGTAATCCAAATCCTGAGCCCAATGTTGCTCCTGTTGTTACTCCCCTGTTCCTAAAGCATCAAAGCCATTTCATCAGAAAGAAATGATGAATAGGCGCAAGGAAAAGCCTAACAGACCAAATCGAGAAATTTCTATGAAATCTTTAGAAATTGAGTTTCGAGATTAGCTTTACTGAATGCCTTGATGCTCATGATATCATAAAAGTGGCCCTAGAAATTTGCTTCGACTTTAAAATCTCCTTAATTGAAACAAAGAAAAATGAGCGAATTGGCAAGAACACCTTTAAATGAGACAAATGTTCAGACGGTTTATCCTTAAAACAGTTACGCGAAAGAAACTTGGAGACCTCGGCCGATATTTGATTCCAAGTGAATTTTACGGGGAATTACTAAACACTGCAACGCATTTGGCCGATCTGGAGCGAGCAATAATCTCATGCCTTATTCTGTATGGAACATTCTATCTCTCCTGAATTGACCCCGGCTTGCATGACAATAGCACTAGCTGAACCGTTATCGATCACTAATCGACGTATCGCTGAAGATGTCTTTTGTAAATTGGGAAAATTCAATTTCCAGCTGTACTTCGTTAGTGTTATGATTTGAACCAACCCCGACCCGAGTACCTTTAATTCCCGGGCGATGTATCTTGAAAACATACATCGCATTGATAGATGTTTTATGAAGGTAATTACCCTTACGTGGTGCCAACGGAGGCCCATCACATTCATTGGACCCAAACATCAAGATACACAGATGATTACAACCATATGACGGTAAACAAAATCGCCGTCATTGATATGGCTACTGTGATGAGTATTCTCTCAAGAGGTCCTAGGATTTTCGAAACAGTGATCGCGAGTGGCAATTCCACTCCATATTTATGAGCCTATGTAGTTTCTACTAACTGCTTCTCCAAATCTACTCCTTTCGGAGGAAGTGAAATTTTCTTTTATTTTGAAGAAGCAGATATCGTTTTTGGCCTCTAGAAGATGATCCAACTTCATCTAAGTTGATCCTAAACTTATCAGATCCTGAGGGGACATCCTGATCTAGAAGCAATATTGAACAGTGAACCTACCACCAACCACCCCCCTACCCAAATCAAGAACAATATCTGCCTGGAGTTAGGAAAGATCTCAAACTTCTGTGAAGATAAAACTCGTTTGAATCTTCCGTTTATGAACCTCCGCGAGTTGAACTCAAGGAACTTACCGACCCCTCTCTTGAACAGACCGCATTTTTAGAAGGTGACTACAAGTTCCTGTATAATTGCAAGACTTAAGAGTAGAGGACACACGCAGCTCTTCTCAAGGTTCTCAAGTCCCACAAGCGAGGCATCGCTTGAAACCTTCGATATAAATGTATGTTAACCTCAGATTTGTACTCACAAATCTCTAATGGAAAGGACTTACGAACCATCTGAGCAAAGTCAGTGAAGGTAAACCCCAAAAATCCAGACGTTATCAAGAAGGAAGGTTGAAAAACTCCTTGACGCTGTAATTGATTTACCTTTAAGCTAAGCAATGAAGGGAATATTTAACCCATCTCTGACAGCCCATGTGTAAGCCCGTACAACTGTGTACCTAAAAAAGAGGCATAACCGTCATCAGCAATGATGAGAATGAACTGATTCCACTCGAATTTGTCACGGGATGCCGAGTAGTTTTGAATTACAGAAAGCTTAAAGCAAGCCACCCCGGAAAGACACACTTCCCAGATGCCCCTTCTCATGAGACCAAATGCACGAAAGCGACTAGCAGGAAACCAAAACTAACTGTTTCCTCGATGGCATCTCGGGTTATTTTCAGATCCCAATTGACCAAAATATCAAGAAAAGACAACCTTTACCTTGCCCTTTTAAAAACGGAACTTTCCTCCTAGTCGTCGGCATTCCTTTTGTGCTATGCAATGCTCCAGACACGTTCCAAACGGATTTTCTGATGGCAATCTTCGCACGAAATGAATGAAAAAACGATGGAAGTATTTATGATGACTTTTCGGTCTTCACGGGGATCTTTCTCTCACGTTGCCTATCCCATTTAGAAAAGATGTTTGAAGCGGTGTGAGACCACCAATTTTGTCTTTTTACTGGAGATTAGAAGCCATTTATGGTGAAGGAAGGAAATGTTCTCGACACAAAATTTCTAATCGGAATTCTAGGTTGATTCGTGCTAAATGTTAAGTTTAAAGCCATTCTCCCACACCTCACCGACTACTATGAAAGGTGTCCGTAAGTTTCCTTAGGGCAGCCAGTTTTTATACCCGACGATCTTATTCAGGACTTTTCAAAAAATTTGCCCTTCCTATGGCACTCATTGCTGAAAAAGAGACCCATTTTTCTTCTCTGAAGAGTGAATATATCGAATCCCATTAATACACTCAAAAGAAAATTTGACTTAGCTAACCGATCTTAATTGCTCCCGAACAGAGACTTGCCCTTTCCCCTTATGTTATAATTTATTATACACCCGAGAGAAAGAGAGAATCCCAAACACTTATGTGAGGTGCTAGTATATACTTTATGTGCTTTTAATTACGATGTCAAGAAGGTTGTGTTGTAAAATACTTTTAAAGAGTAGGTTAAATGACCCTCATATTGCTATTGTCTAGGTAGAAAAGCCTATTTGCTTAAGGATAAGCAAATCCCAAGTGTAGGGGTATTTGATGATGTGTTATTTTATACACTTTTCTAGGGTCGTTTAACCCCCTAAATCATGCATTTATGCCCAAAATAGGTACTTAATCATTCCTTTTTAGGTATTTAGCATTTGGAAGGCATTTGGAGGAAATACACATGACTTGGGCTCATTTGGAGAAGAAACAGACAAGACTACGGACCTACACCAACATCTCTCAAGATTATGTTCTCAACGACTAGAGACGACGTCACAAAATACACGTGACGCCGTCACAACTCATCTCATGACGGTGTCACAAGATTTCATGATGGCGTCAACTCGCACGACCCAGCCTAAGATCTAGAATATTCTCTTTAAGTTAGACTTTTCCTCAACTTCTCTTCACGTTGTATCTTCAATTAATTCAACTACTTCTTTCTCTTCCGCATCAATATGTCCATCGTGGTACTTTTTAGCCTATGTCCATTGACTTTAAAACTGATTTTGTTTTTATCGATGATTTCCACAGTTCCATACGGATACACAGTTTTCACCACATTTGGCCCGTACCACTTTGATTTAAGCTTACCTGGATGCATCTTAAATCTAGAGTTAAATAATAATACCTTATCTCCCGCTTTGAAATTTTTATCTCCCTGAAGCCTTGAGTCATGCCATCTCTTGGTTCTTTCTTTATAGATTCGGGTGTTTTCATATGCCCCATCTCTCAATTCTATCAATTCATTAAGTTCCATGAAACAGTTTTTCGCTGTAGCTGTGAGATCCATATTACATTGTTTTAGTGCCTAATATGCTTTGTGTTCGATCTCCACAGGTAGGTGACAAGCTTTTTCAGAAACCAATCTGAAGGGGGTGCATCCAGTAGGTGTCTTGTAGGCAGTTCTGAATGCCTAGAATGCATCATCAAGCTTTTCTGACCAATTCTTTGGGTTATACCCCACTGATCTTTCCAAAATACGTTTTATAGTTCTATTGGTCACTTCAGTCTGTCCGTTGGTTTGAGGGTGATATGCAGTAGATAGTTTATGAGTCACTCTATATTTTTGCAAGGCTTTTTCTAATTGAGAGTTATAGAAATGTGTTCCCCGATCACTAATTAAAGCTCTAGGAACTCCGAACCTTGCAGATAGTGTTCTCAAAAATCTAATCACAACGCGAGCATCGTTTGTAGGAAGAGCTTGAGCTTCAACCCATTTTGAAACATAATCCACTGCTACTAGTATATATTTATTCCCCTTTGAGTTTGAAAAGGGCCCCATAAAGTCTAGCCCCCATATGTCAAATACATCACACACCTGAATATTGTTCTGTGGCATCTCACTCCTTGATGATATGATCCCTGATCTTTGGCATGCATCGCATCTCATCACATAATCTTTAGCATCTTTAAAGATGCTAGGCCAATAGAATCCAAATTCATAGACTTTCCTTCCAATAATCGACGCACTATGATGTCCCCCAGTTGTTCCAGAATGACAATGCGCCAAGATTTCATGGATTTCATTCCCAGCAACACATCTTCTCATCACATTGTCCGAGCATAGCTTGAATGCATAGGGTTCGTCCCAAAAATAATTCTTAACTTGAGAGAAAAATCTTCTTCTTTTTCCAGGTGTCCAGTTTGGAGGCACAATCTTTCCAATGATATAATTAACGTAATCAGCATACCATGGTTCATCGCTATTGAGCTCGGTTTTTAATATCATAAGATGTTCGTCGGGAAATTCATCTGTGATTTCCTCCTCCGTGAATGTTCCTAAATCTGGGTTCTCGAGTCTTGATAAATGATCTGCAGCTAAATTTTCCGCCCCTTTTATCCTTAATCTCAATGTCAAATCCTTGAAGGAGTAGTACCCACCTAATAAGCCTTGGTTTGGCGCCCTGTTTGCTAAACAAATACTTCAAAGCAGAATGATCGGTGTAGACAATAATTTTTGATAAGACAAGATATTGACAAAACTTATCAAAAGAGAAACAACTGCAAGAAGTTCTTTCTCAGTGGTGGTATAATGCTCTTGGACATTATTCAAGGTTTTGTTGGCATAATAGATTGGCTTGAATTTTCCATCAATTCGTTGCCCCAAAACAGCTCCAACAGCGAAGTCACTAGCGTCACACATTAATTCAAAGGGCACGTTCCAATCGGTAGATATTATGATAGGCGCAGTTGTTAGTTTTTCTTTCAAAATATTAAATGCCTTTTTGCAATCATCAAAAAAATCAAATTTTGTGTCTTTCATTAAAAGTTGGGTCATTGGTTTAGAGATCATAAAAAAGTATTTTATGAACCTTCGATAAAATCCAGCATGTCCCAGAAAACTTCTAACTCCTTTTACGTTCGTTGGGTATGGTAATTTAGCTATCACATCTATTTTGGCTCTATCAACTTCAATTCCAGCTCCAGAAATTTTATGTCCTAAAACGATCCCTTCTTTCACCATAAAATGGCATTTTTCCCAATTCAGCACAAGGTTGGTTTCCTCATATCTAGATAGCATTCTATCTAAATTGGTTAGACAACAATCAAAAGAGTTACCAAATACCGAGAAGTCATCCATGAATACTTCCATAAAGTCTTCCACCATGCCGTGGAAGATTGGCATCATGCATCTTTGAAAAGTAGCAGGAGCATTGCATAATCCAAACGACATTCGTCGGTAAGCAAAAGTCCCATAAGGACAGGTGGAGGTTGTCTTTTCTTGATCTTCCAGAGCGATTGGAATTTGGAAGAATCCTGAAAATCCATCAAGAAAACAATAATATTCATTCCCACATAAACGCTCCAACATTTGGTCAATAAAAGGAACAGGAAAATGATCCTTTCGAGTTGCATCATTAAGTTTACGGCAATCGATGCACACTCGTCATCCTGTAACTGTGCGAGAAGGGATCAATTCATTATTATCATTCAAAACTATAGTCATCCCTCCCTTTTTTGGCACAACGTGAATAGGGCTAACCCATAAACTATCTGAAATTGGATAAATTAGCCCAGAATCAAGTAGCTTCATAATTTCGTTTTTCACAACATCTTGGACTTTAGGATTTAGATGCCTTTGAGGTTGAATGACTGGTTTGTGTTGATCCCACTTGAATAATCTTGCTTAGCTTGTAAGAAGCTTAGTTGTATTAAATAAATTCAGACAACTATGGTAGAAACTTTGATTATGAATATCAAAGACTATGCGAAATCTAGTCAATGATACTAAGAAGAATTCTAATAAAATAGTAACAAAATCAATAACAAGACAGATTACCAAACTTTCAGCCTCAATATAAAACGAACACTCTTAATAGTGTTAGGGTTTACAAAACCTTGAAGCTACGAATATCAAAGATGTATATCTAACATTATGCCCTAGGACCTCCTTTTATACACCAAGGAGTCCTACAAGGCTTACAATACTTTCCTAACTTATCAAGATCTTTTCTATAAACAAACGTAATCTCTTAAACAAATAAGTTATACATATCTTCTTTACAAATAACTAATACTTATCTTCGTAAGTATTCTTGTTCTCCAATCAATCTTTGATCTCATCTCTGTCAGCATATTCCTTCCAGCAGTAGTAATCACTCAGCAGTTGTAACTGAGCACAAGCAGCATTAACTACTTAGAAATTTATTCTAGCAGTACTAACATATACTAGCAGTACTAACTTTTGTACTAGCAGTAGTAACTACTTAGTATATTTTCAGTCTTCATCTCTGAGCAGTCTTAACTTCTACTAGCAGCAGTAACTTTATACTAACAGTACTAATTATACTAACAGTAGTAACCCAAGTCAACCGACAAAGTCAAAGTCAAAAGAAAATCAAAGCAAAGCCAAAATACAACTTTAGGGGATGAATTTGCCAAGTCCTTAAAGTTGGATTTTAAAGACTTGAAGACACAAAAGTGGTATTTATAACTTTAGGGGCCAATCTGCCAATTCCCTAAAAGTTATACACCACAAGGACTTATTTTGAAATACCTCTTATATGGTTGAGGGACTTTTTCTGCCAAATCACTAAACTTTTCTTTTCACCTCAAGGACTATGCAAGTAATAACCATTATAGCTCTCAGGGACTTAACTTGGCAAAACCCATAACTTTCTGTCACCACAAGGACTACGTTTGTAATAAACATATATAAGAGATTTAGGGGCCTTTCTATTGCAAAACTTAACCAAACCCAAAACCATGTTATACCAAAAGAAGAAACAGAGTGTTTATACACTCATTCCCGCCCAAATAACCCAAGAACCAATCACGTGTTCATCTTCCCCACTTTACCCTGCAACACTCCGGAATAAAACCCCACATGGATAAAACCCTCACTCGCAATCACTAAAACCTTATTGCCCCTTGGCAATCCCATTGAAAACGCAAAAGATTCAAGGTCAAGATCTTTGGAAATTGGGCCACAAAGAATAATAGAGGGCTAGGATGAGTTTGGTTTTCCTCTCACAAGACTAACACAACAAACACACAACAAAGAACCTCAGCAGCCTATAAAAGAGACAAGAAGACAGAGGTTCAGGAGTTAGAGTAGTTTTTTTTTTCAGTTTGTAATTTTTCCTTATTTTTTAAGCACTTTCTTTTAAGTTTTTTTAAAGTCAGCTTTAAGCACTTGTACTTTTCATCTCTAAGCTTGTACTTTACTATTTTGAGTAATAAAATTCAGTTTTTAAGTTTCAATCGTTTTTCCTTTCAAATTTAAGCTGTTTTTACTCTAATAAGCTCTAATAAGCTCTTTTGAGCTTATACTTGTTAATAAGCTCAAATTCAGTTAAAAATTTGTTAAAAGTCAGTTACTTACTAGTTTTGTCCAATTTAAATCAAATCATGATCACTTGAGTTCATTGGATTCATTTTGGAAGCAACAAGGAGTTAATAAGCTTTTAAAAGCTTATTGAGCTTATAGCTCAGGTTTAGAGGCAAGGTGCCACTTAGGTGTATGTTTAAGCCACTCACTCAACAAGAGTGGCTTGTGACTGAGACTACAAAAAAATTAAGGTTTCATTTCTCAAATCTCATTTCAGCTTAATTTTAGCTTAAAACATTTGCTTATTACTAGTCATACCTGTTCAATTCTCTCAAACATATTTGTTTAGGCTTGTTATCTAGCTGTTTTAAGTTTTCATTAGTTAAAATTTGTGTAATCATAATTTTTCTTTTTAAACTGTCATATTAAGTGTATTAGGCTAACTGAAGAAGTAGCTTATTTTTCTAAATAAGCTGTTAGTTTAAGTGTTAAACTAGCTTTAATAGGTTAGTTTAAGTAGAAGTAGATATAAAGGTTTTAGAAGTTTAAGCTTTAAAATAGATTTTAAGTGCATTTTAGTTGAGACAGACAGAATAAAGGAGTGTTTGGATTTAGATGTATTTGACTTATAAAGTCAACATTATCCTGTCAAAAACTTTTGTTTAGTTGAGTTAGGTTATATCATCAAGTTTTAAAAAGAATTTAGAAGTTAGTTTGTAGAATTCAAAGTTTTGAGCTCTTAAAATTGATCCTAGCACCAGGGGAGTTTTGTTAGCTCAATTGAATTTAGTGTTAAGTGATTCAAAAGTATTCTAGAGTTAAAAGTTGGATAAAGCAGGTTTACATGCAATTATTTAGTGAGTTCATGAGACTTTAGATAAGGAATTTTCCCTGCATTAAAGGTTTTTGGTCATTTGCACTAGCAACAACATTTAAAACTGTGGTTGCTATTCAATTTTCTAACTGAACTTAACCATTCATAATTAGATATTAGAATTTAGAATTTAGCACATTAATAATACTCCATTAGATTTGCATAAGTCATCATTTAGTTTTCATTATTCAGCTTTTAGTCCAGCTTATTTTTACTTACAAAAAGTGGTATGGCAGTAGTATAGAATTTTAGCTTATTTCTTTTAGAATTTCCATTTCTAGTTATAATAGTTAAAAGCTTTTTATCTAGGTTAGTTTTATATTCCTAGCATAGCTTATTTTCAAAAATTCAGCTTCTAAGATTTAGAAATAAGCTCTTTAGCTTATTAAGAAAAGCTTATATTCAGTTTAAGTCTGAACTTGCACTTTTTCAGTCCAATTTTCTTGAAATTTTTGTTAAAACTTAGCTAATATCTGTCTAGATATCTTTAGTACATATCTTAAGCATCAAGTAGCATCTTTTGGTTTTAACTTTCATCAAGAAATAAGCTAGCAATAAGCCAAAGTCTAAAAAGTTAGGAAAAGCCTAAGTTTCTGTAAAACAGTTGGAAATGCTTATTTTCTAGCTTATTGAGTTTATAAAAGTCAAAAGTGTCTTTGTTAAAGTTGTTTAGTATAAGCTCCTTTATAAGTTTGTAGTTTTAAGTTTTTGCTTATTTTCACTTTTTAATAAGCCAAAAATAAGCCAAGTCATAGGGTCTGTTTTGTATTTTCTATATAGTTTAGGGTTGTCTGTTTTAACTAGAGTGTAAATTCTAGTTAGTTTTCCCGCCTACCCTTTACTTTCTTTTATTACAATTTCTACCCTGTTCTTTTTAGTATAATAAAATAGTTTTAATATTCTTAATTCAAAATTAGTTTTAAGAAATTAGGTTTAGATTTTAATTGATAAAATTAGGTTTCAATTAGGGTATAAAAATTAGGCTTTTTTTGTTCCATTAAATTTCTGCACCTTTCTAGTTTTAAAAACCATTTTCCTATTTTTATCCAGTTTTTAAATTGTATTTTCTAGGGGAAATAAAATGAATTTTTAGTTAATTCTTTTCTTAATAATTCAATAAAAAAATAGAAAAATAGTTGAATTTTTTTAATTCTTTTTTGTGAAAATTTCTTTTAACATCTAGTATTTTTGAAAAATAAAAGTAAAATTTTAGTGATATTTTTTTTGAAAGAGCGTTTCTTTTTTGTTAATTCCATTTTCTTTAAAAATTCATAAAAAATTCAAAAATAGTTAAAAATTCACAAATCTTTTTTTAAAAATTTTCTTTTTAAATTGTTGATTTTTAGGGCATTTAAATTTGTATAGAAGTGCTTTAGATTTTAAATTCTCGTTTTAAGCTCAACGTTTTATCCACATTTGTAAAAAAATTTTTTCGTGCAAGTAATTGATTTATTCTTATTTAAATCATTTCTATAGTTAATAGTGCTATTAAAGTGGTAGTGAATTCAAAATGCAAAAATCTTAGACGTGTCGATTCTCCACAGCACAGTCTCGATGGGGATAAGACGACCCGGAACTTTCTATACTCTTCACGGTAATCATTTGATTGTGTTTCTATTACACTTACTATATATATTTATATTATATTATATATTATATCTATTTTATGGTTTTAGATTGGACTGAATCAATTTTGGCGCCGCTGCCGGGAGGTCGGCTGTGAAAACCGTCTATCTTAATTACGTTTGGTCATTATCTATGTTTAGAAGCCTGTGAATATTTTTATATAAAAGAAAAATTAAATTCAAAAAAAAAAAAAAGTACAAAAATAATTTTTATTTTTTTAGTATAATTACATTTAAAAAAAAAACAACCAAAAAGTCTCAAAAAAACATTGTCTATAATTACAATAAAATTCACAAATTGTAAAAATACCAAAATATAATATTCTCAACTGAGGTTATTAGACATACAATAACTTTCCGTGAACTTGTTGGTCCACCTACTTGTCGAACGAAAGATTTAAAAACTTGCATTTGTGTCTCTTACGACATACGGCTCACCTAGAAAAGACTTAACAATACTATAAAGTGGGTATAAGAGGGAGTGTTCCGAGGACGCACTACGACCGAAAAAAGAAATAACTACGCGCTATTCACTCCTAACCGCTCACGAACTGTGCGTGTAATCTTTTTTAGAGTTAACAGTGAAATAATAGATATTTGTTTAAGTAGTCTATCTCATGTCCTCTGTAAAATTAATGTGAATAAATCATTAAAAAACCAAAAAAAAAAAAATTAGTGTAAATTTTTCTTTTTAAAAATTCATTTTGTGTGCTCTCAGCGCACGCCGTTCTCAAGCCCGTAGACGTCCGACAACCACAAGGTCCGACAAACTTCTGTTGAATCATCCAATCTTGAGAAATCTGATAAACCACTCATATTACGATGGCTGAATATCGTACTATGGCGCAACTGCCGAAGCACCCACCGAGGTTACAGAATGCATAGTTATTCCCGGAAATCACCAGCGCAAACTTTGAGATCAAGCATGGTCTACTGTATCTTGTCAAAAAACAAGCAATTTTTTGGAAATGATAAATAAGACCCACATTCTCACATCCGTTATTTCACAAATCACTTCAACATGAAGATTCCGAACGTACAAAATACGTCTGTTAAACTTATGCATTTCCCGTTTTCTCTCGAAGGAGGCAACCCCGGATATACTGGAAAAAGAACCCCCTCGTCGATTGAAACAAGGGATGATCTTGTTTTCGAATTTTATTAACAAATTCTTCCTCCTCTAAAACGACAAATCTTAGAAATGAAAATCAAGAGACTTTCACAAAAATTTGATGAGAACGTTATTAAGGGGCATGGGATCGTTTCAATGATCTTTTGAGAGGATGCCCCTATCATGGGTTTTTCAGATTGCATCAAACTCGATACATTCTACAATTCCCTCAACTCAATTGATCAAGATTCATTGAACTCTGCTGCCGGTGGTAACTTCTTAGACAAAATGCCTCGAGAATGTTTAAAAATCATCGAGAGCAAGTCTAAGGTACGTCAACCAAGAAACAAAGCTGTTGTAGCTAAATGATACCGACTCTTCCACCCAAGCAGTCTCATCAGATTGTAGCTGAACTCAAGACATGGTTCGTGCATTAATACTTGACATAAAAAAAACCAAACCCCAGCTTCCTCCCCCTGTAAAAGCGGTGAACAAAGTTGTGTTAACTTGTGGGGGAGGTCATTCATTATCAAAATTCTGTCCAGATCCACTAATAGAACAACATTTACCCATGACAATATCCAAGAGTATGTGTCCCCAGTGCCGCTGCGGCCAATTCAACCAGCAATTCTGGTTATCGACCTCCGATTGTCTCAAATCAAATTCGACCTCCTTGGTTTTCCTCCTCCTTCAGAATCCTCATGCAAATAAGTCAAAACAATTTCAATCGAGGCAACAACTTCAATCAAAACAGAGAAACACATTTCACCAAGGTCAGATTTAACGACCTCCGGTCAATCAACCATGTACTCATCAGGGACGCTGCTCCCCAGACACACGTGTGATCAAAAACAGATTATGAAAGATATGGTCACAGACCATGATGCAGTGTAGAGAACATTCAAAACCAAGGTCAAAACCTACAATCCCAAATGGTCAAATTTGACTGACATGCTTTCAAAATTTGTTAACATCTAATACAACAATCTAAAAAAAAAAAATAAAAGGGGGGGGGGGGGGGGGGGGGGGGGGGGGGGGATTTCCGGTTCTGGAACTCTTCCTGGTAAACAATAGTTACAACCCAAAGGAAGATTTGAAAGGTATCACCTACCCGAAGTGTTGTTACCATCCAAACCGAAAGTCAGATAATCAATACGCGATGTGCCAAAGGACACGATGCTCCCTCTAATAACGGAAGCACCGAAGACGTCCAACCTCCTGTTGTTCAAATTCAATCTCGTAATCCAAATCCTGAGCCCAATGTTGCTCCTGTTGTTACTCCCCTGTTCCTAAAGCATCAAAGCCATTTCATCAGAAAGAAATGATGAATAGGCGCAAGGAAAAGCCTAACAGACCAAATCGAGAAATTTCTATGAAATCTTTAGAAATTGAGTTTCGAGATTAGCTTTACTGAATGCCTTGATGCTCATGATATCATAAAAGTGGCCCTAGAAATTTGCTTCGACTTTAAAATCTCCTTAATTGAAACAAAGAAAAATGAGCGAATTGGCAAGAACACCTTTAAATGAGACAAATGTTCAGACGGTTTATCCTTAAAACAGTTACGCGAAAGAAACTTGGAGACCTCGGCCGATATTTGATTCCAAGTGAATTTTACGGGGAATTACTAAACACTGCAACGCATTTGGCCGATCTGGAGCGAGCAATAATCTCATGCCTTATTCTGTATGGAACATTCTATCTCTCCTGAATTGACCCCGGCTTGCATGACAATAGCACTAGCTGAACCGTTATCGATCACTAATCGACGTATCGCTGAAGATGTCTTTTGTAAATTGGGAAAATTCAATTTCCAGCTGTACTTCGTTAGTGTTATGATTTGAACCAACCCCGACCCGAGTACCTTTAATTCCCGGGCGATGTATCTTGAAAACATACATCGCATTGATAGATGTTTTATGAAGGTAATTACCCTTACGTGGTGCCAACGGAGGCCCATCACATTCATTGGACCCAAACATCAAGATACACAGATGATTACAACCATATGACGGTAAACAAAATCGCCGTCATTGATATGGCTACTGTGATGAGTATTCTCTCAAGAGGTCCTAGGATTTTCGAAACAGTGATCGCGAGTGGCAATTCCACTCCATATTTATGAGCCTATGTAGTTTCTACTAACTGCTTCTCCAAATCTACTCCTTTCGGAGGAAGTGAAATTTTCTTTTATTTTGAAGAAGCAGATATCGTTTTTGGCCTCTAGAAGATGATCCAACTTCATCTAAGTTGATCCTAAACTTATCAGATCCTGAGGGGACATCCTGATCTAGAAGCAATATTGAACAGTGAACCTACCACCAACCACCCCCCTACCCAAATCAAGAACAATATCTGCCTGGAGTTAGGAAAGATCTCAAACTTCTGTGAAGATAAAACTCGTTTGAATCTTCCGTTTATGAACCTCCGCGAGTTGAACTCAAGGAACTTACCGACCCCTCTCTTGAACAGACCGCATTTTTAGAAGGTGACTACAAGTTCCTGTATAATTGCAAGACTTAAGAGTAGAGGACACACGCAGCTCTTCTCAAGGTTCTCAAGTCCCACAAGCGAGGCATCGCTTGAAACCTTCGATATAAATGTATGTTAACCTCAGATTTGTACTCACAAATCTCTAATGGAAAGGACTTACGAACCATCTGAGCAAAGTCAGTGAAGGTAAACCCCAAAAATCCAGACGTTATCAAGAAGGAAGGTTGAAAAACTCCTTGACGCTGTAATTGATTTACCTTTAAGCTAAGCAATGAAGGGAATATTTAACCCATCTCTGACAGCCCATGTGTAAGCCCGTACAACTGTGTACCTAAAAAAGAGGCATAACCGTCATCAGCAATGATGAGAATGAACTGATTCCACTCGAATTTGTCACGGGATGCCGAGTAGTTTTGAATTACAGAAAGCTTAAAGCAAGCCACCCCGGAAAGACACACTTCCCAGATGCCCCTTCTCATGAGACCAAATGCACGAAAGCGACTAGCAGGAAACCAAAACTAACTGTTTCCTCGATGGCATCTCGGGTTATTTTCAGATCCCAATTGACCAAAATATCAAGAAAAGACAACCTTTACCTTGCCCTTTTAAAAACGGAACTTTCCTCCTAGTCGTCGGCATTCCTTTTGTGCTATGCAATGCTCCAGACACGTTCCAAACGGATTTTCTGATGGCAATCTTCGCACGAAATGAATGAAAAAACGATGGAAGTATTTATGATGACTTTTCGGTCTTCACGGGGATCTTTCTCTCACGTTGCCTATCCCATTTAGAAAAGATGTTTGAAGCGGTGTGAGACCACCAATTTTGTCTTTTTACTGGAGATTAGAAGCCATTTATGGTGAAGGAAGGAAATGTTCTCGACACAAAATTTCTAATCGGAATTCTAGGTTGATTCGTGCTAAATGTTAAGTTTAAAGCCATTCTCCCACACCTCACCGACTACTATGAAAGGTGTCCGTAAGTTTCCTTAGGGCAGCCAGTTTTTATACCCGACGATCTTATTCAGGACTTTTCAAAAAATTTGCCCTTCCTATGGCACTCATTGCTGAAAAAGAGACCCATTTTTCTTCTCTGAAGAGTGAATATATCGAATCCCATTAATACACTCAAAAGAAAATTTGACTTAGCTAACCGATCTTAATTGCTCCCGAACAGAGACTTGCCCTTTGAACGATGTGCGAATCAAGCGACTTCAGCAATTGGGGCACGTCCTCGGCAAAAAGAAAAAACAAGCACTTTTTTTCCAACCTATACACTATGGCCTAGCAAGACTAGAACGAGGCTCAAACTCACTACACAACTACCCGAATAAGGAATTACTTAACCGTAGTGTATGCCTTTTTGCGAAATTCCGATCAAATCTTGTTATGTCCAAAAAAGCATAGTGTTATACTGACCTTCTGCCATCAAGTATCTCTTTGCCAAAAGGATGCTAAGCAAGACTCATGCGGTGGAGTCTTATTGCTCCAAAAATTTGAAAATGAAAAATCGAGACAGAAAGGAGCATGAGAATCTCGCCGGCCGACATCTGTCCAGACTTGAAAATCTCAACAAGACAAGAATCGAGAACAAAGAAATCAATGTAGCATAACTCTCGAAAACTCTTGTTCTTTGCTCTTCCAAGATCAAGTCCCATTGGATTTGCGAGAATTTTGCAAACTACCATGAGCGGGAAATTCGTTATCAAGGGGAAAGCCATCCCAACAAAAAAATAAATTCTTCAGGATGTCAAACATTATTTCGGGATGATCCCTTTCTGTTTAAAAACTGTGCTACCTAAGTGTCAGAGACAGTTGTGTTTCGGGGCAAGAAGCTTAGACATTCCAAGCTTTCCATGGTTGGACCATGGGGACACTATGGTGCCAATTACACAGCAAAAAGATCTTTGACTCAGATTCTAATGGCCCACCCATCTCACAAGGATGCCACGACATTGTCCACCACCGTTATTGACATTTGTCAACGTCAGGAAAGATTACCAAACTGATGAGATGGCACAAGAACTCCATCCAAGTTTGCGAAATCTTTGACATCTCTGGGCATTGATTTTTATGGCGCGGCCGTGACCCGGTCTTCAAGAGTGAACAAGTAACATAACTCGTTGAAGGCTGTTGACTACTTGTTCAACAATGGGTAAGCAAACAGTCTCTTCTCACCAAGATGCCCTCGAAGTTTGTTTGCAATTTTTAAAAACTCAACTTTTTCTCGATTTTGGTGCCATCCCGACTATCATGAAGTGGATCGCGGAACACATCTATTGCAATGAACAAATTACAAAGGACATGCTTAAGTATAGAGTTCACTCATCGCCTCTCCACCGCGTATCACCCCACAAACAAGTGGGCAATTGAGGACTGTCAAAATCGTGTTTTAAAGCGTATTCATGAGAGAACCGTGGGAGAAAATCGTACCTCCTTGTCGGACAAAACAATAATGATGCCTATGGGCCTTATCCGCACAAGCTTACAAAACACCCCTCGTTGCACTCCGTATAACTTGTGTATGAAAGAAGCATTTCCTCTACCGATGCGAGTAAGAGCACAAAGCCTACTGGCCCTCGAAGCCTACAAATTTGATGTTCAAACTGCGGTTTATCACAGGAAAGTTCAACTGAATTAACAAAATGACTTTTCCGCATGATCAGGCCTACGAAAACTCTTAA
Source organism: Tanacetum coccineum (assembly GCA_026074375.1). Classification (NCBI taxonomy): domain Eukaryota; kingdom Viridiplantae; phylum Streptophyta; class Magnoliopsida; order Asterales; family Asteraceae; genus Tanacetum; species Tanacetum coccineum. Next base: position 83,280 of record BQNB010008471.1, read on the forward strand.
TCTATAAAGAGACAAAACCAAGAGGATCCATGGAGGCCAAAGATTAAAAACACTCTTTTTCAACGTTGTGATCGTGTTCTCACTCATCAACCTAGACAGAAAGATTTTCTCGGCAAACTTGAAATCCCTTGTCTCGGAACCATTCACCATTGTTCAAAGTTATTACTTATTGCACCGTCGATGTTATCTCTAAAACACCGGGCCCAACTTTAAAGTGAATGGTCATCAATAAAACACTATTTTGGAGAGACATACCAACCGAGGGTTATCTCGGACCTCCAACATTCCCCATGGACCAATAATTCGGCGGATGAGGTCAAGGCGATCGAGACCTACAAAACAAAGCGCTTCGAGGTCAGGCACACCCAATGCTTATCGAGGGGGATTTTTGGCAGGAAGCCCTCTTAACATAACCACTTAATAATACGATAATGTTATAATTGTTGTGTGTAGGATGCTTTACATTTTTCTCCAATACCCGTTGTGTTTTTCCAAAGTTTTGGGGAGAGGCTTAGTGTTGTTATGTCCAGATTTCCCAGATTATGAAGACTCTCTGATCTACAAGAGTTTCACATCCTCAGCTTCATTTTATGGAATCCAGTATCACAAATTCTAATGCCTAACGTTTTATCTATTGACATACAACATTGCTTCATAAACCCTAGATTTGCGTAGGAACCCCTTTGAAACATCGAGAACGATGTATAGGTTCTAGTAATGGGGGGATCTCCGATTGATTTTTGCCTGCAGTCCGTAGACATCACGTAATCATCCCGTTTTTTTTACACCACAAATTTTTGCAATATACATACCAAAAAAAATTGAAATTTTTTTTTAAAAATTCAAATAAAATAAGTGTTATGTCACAGTTTTGACTTTTCCTACATGGGTAGAATGGGAAAATTTTTGACATCTGTCGGCGTGTTAGTCCCTAGCTAGTTTCCCAGCTTAATCGCTTATAGGCTTAAGCTTTCACGAATTCGAATGCTTCGAATTTTAAAATAAGTTAAGAACAAGAAGTGATAGAGTATAAATATAAGTTTATGTCTGATCAGAGATTCTCAAAACTTAAATAGTAACTTGTGGCCTTTTTCTCTCCATTATCTCATAATCCACCAAATATCATACGTGCTCAATTAAATTCAACAAAGTCAATCGATTGTTTTTAGAAAAAGCTTCCATCGCCTCGAAGTATTAATATCTCATTGTCGTAGGGAATACGAACAATCTTTTCGTCATAGACGATCACCACATGATATTTCGATAACCAATCCATCCCAATTAGAACGTCAAAGCTACCTAGTTCTACAAGCATTAAGTCGATATTGAACGGGTGATCAAGAAAACTTAGCGTACAACCCCTAATAATAGTGTTGGATCCGATAATCCTTCCGTCAACAACTCTACAACATAACTAACGTCTAACGCAGTATGAGTTATATCAATTAAGGCACTAAACGTAGTCGACACAAAGCTTCTATCGGGGCCAGAGTCAAATAGGATATATGCATAACGATTATTGAGGAGAAACGTACCCGTAACAACGTTGGAGTCTGGATTGCCGTCACCTCCTCCTAATGCATAAGCTCTCCCACGAGTCTCATTATTAGCAGCCTTGTTTCCGCGATTCTGATTCTTAAGTTTAGGACAATCACTCTTGTGGTGTCCCTGTCCACCACACCCAAAGCAGGTCACAACCCTCTGGTTCCCCACTAGGGCTCTTTGGGCGATTGCAGTAACTACAGTCCTGCAATCTCTAGCCATATGCCCCACCTTCTTGCAATTCATGCATTTCACGGTACGCTGCCCCTCGTGATGTAGCTTGAACTTATTACAGTAAGGAAAAGACCCAGCATACCCCTTCTTCCCGCTGTTCCCAATCGTGTATGGCCTTGCTACATTCTGCTCACCAACATTTTGCCTTTTAAGGGTGGTTGCTGCACACGGTTGTCTCCGGGACTGTTTCTAAACCTTCTTTTATTTTCTGCATTCCTAGCAGCATAACCCTTCAGCTTCTGATCCATCAAGTTGTTTGCAATTCGAATTGCATCTTGGAGTCTTGTGGGTTCATCTGCAATCACATTTGTCCGATAGTATTACATAATGGACGCCACATTTTAGAACTGTCCTCATACATCAAACACCGACTCAATAAAACTTCTCAAAACTTAGCACTCATGGTCACCTACAGCTTCAGATACGAATATGAGAGATATAATCGTTCTCTAATTATCACAACTCCACACATGTACGCCGTTCTAACAAGTATTTCTAGCATAGTCAAGTTTACATATCACAAACGAAACAACAATCTCTCATCTAGACTCTCATATGATCCAATAACGAACAATAAGAGCATATGAAAAATCCACCCCACAAGCTATCATCGTGGAACACTTCTCTGATATTATAGATGGCTAATTGTATTGTGCAGGAACGAATATTTAAGAAAAGGACGAAAAATTAAGCCAAAACGACAAAACCGGACTCGGAATGGAAAAGCAAGGAAAAGACAAAGTCAAAGTCCAAGCCCAAGCCTAAAAAAGTCAACCCAAGTCAACCCCGACAAATCCAAAAGTCAACATGTAAAGAAATATAAGTTTGAGGGTTAAAATTGCTAAATCCCTAAACTTGTATTTAATGAAGAAAAGGAAGGAAATGAAGACAAGGGTGAAAACTGCCATTTTGGGAAAGATATACTCTAAGGGGCAAAGCTGCCAAGTCCCCTAACTTACACACCATAAGGACGAGTGGTGAAATGGGTATTATAACCCTTGGGGACTGAAATTGCCAAGTCCCCAAAACTAAAACAACACAAGGACCATGGATGCAATGAGGTGTATAACCATGAGGGGCCATTATTGCCAATTCCCCAAACATACACCCTGTTACCCCTAACCCTTTTTTACCCAGTTTAACCCAAAAACCCCTTCCCGCCATTTTCACTGTACACCTTTTTCCCTGCAACTCCTAATACACAAAGAACAATCCCCTCTCCCTACCTCCACTAAAACCCCATCACATGATACCATGCCATGTTGGCAATCCGGGTAAATTTTAGCACCAAAAGCCGAATCAAAGGCCGAGATTAAGTGGATTGGAGACCAAGAAATTTGAAGGGCTCAGATTGTTTGTGTTTACCTCTCACAGCACAAACACAAGAAGCACAACAAGAAGACCCGGGGCATCTATAAAAGAAGAAGAAGAGAGAGTTAGTGAGGAGTTAATTTTCAGTTTGTAATTTTCCTTATTTTTTAAGCACTTTCTTTTAAGTTTTTCAAAGTCAGCTTTAAGCACTTGTACTTTTCATCTCTAAGCTTGTACTTTACTATTTTGAGTAATAAAATTCAGTTTTTAAGTTTCAATCGTTTTTCCTTTCAAATTTAAGCTGTTTTTACTCTAATAAGCTCTAATAAGCTCTTTTGAGCTTATACTTGTTAATAAGCTCAAATTCAGTTAAAAATTTGTTAAAAGTCATTTACTTACTAGTTTTGTCCAATTTAAATCAAATCATGATCACTTGAGTTCATTGGATTCATTTTGGAAGCAACAAGGAGTTAATAAGCTTTTAAAAGCTTATTGAGCTTATAGCTCAGGTTTAGAGGCAAGGTGCCACTTAGGTGTATGTTTAAGCCACTCACTCAACAAGAGTGCTTGACTAACTACAAAAAAATTAAGTGTTTCATTTCTTCTCAAAACTCATTTCAGCTTAATTTTTAGCTTAAAAAAACAATTTCTTATTTCAATTCATCACCTGTTTAATTCCTCAAACTATATTTTGTTTAGGCTTGTTATCTAGCTGTTTTAGGTTTTCATTAGTTAAAATTTGTGTAATCATAATTTTTCCTTTTAAACTGTCATATTAAGTGTATTAGGCTAACTGAAGAAGTAGCTTAATTTTCTAAATAAGTTGTTAGTTTAAGTGTTAAACTAGCTTTAATAGGTTAGTTTAAGTAGAAGTAGATATAAAGGTTTTAGAAGTTTAAGCTTTAAAATAGATTTTAAGTGCATTTTAGTTGAGACAGACAGAATAAAGGAGTGTTTGGATTTAGATGTATTTGACTTATAAAGTCAACATTATCCTGTCAAAAACTTTTGTTTAGTTTTTTTTTTTTTGAGTTAGGTTATATCATCAAGTTTTAAAAAGAATTTAGAAGTTAGTTTGTAGAATTCAAAGTTTTGAGCTCTTAAAATTGATCCTAGCACCAGGGGAGTTTTGTTAGCTCAATTGAATTTAGTGTTAAGTGATTCAAAAGTATTCTAGAGTTAAAAGTTGGATAAAGCAGGTTTACATGCAATTATTTAGTGAGTTCATGAGACGTTAGATAAGGAATTTTCCATGCATTAAAGGTTTTTGGTCATTTGCACCAGCAACAACATTTAAAACTGTGGTTGCTATTCAATTTTCTAACTGAACTTAAGCATTCATAATTAGATATTAGAATTTAGAATTTAGCACATTAATAATACTCCATTAGATTTGCATAAGTCATCATTTAGTTTTCATTATTCAGCTTTTAGTCCAGCTTATTTTTACTTACAAAAGTAGTATAGCAGTCCTATAGATTTCTAGCTTATTTTCTTATTGATTTCTCATTTGGGTAAAATCCATAAATGCTTAATGTACTTTTAAAAAAAACACATTCTATATACTATACTTTTTTTATTGTTATTATTCTTATCCAACTCAAGTTTTTTTTCATTACACATACTTTATATAAATTTTAGTATGTAGAATGGGTCTTTTTGGAAAGTACATTTAGCATTTATGGATTTTATCTTATGATTTTATATGCGTTTTTATACATGTTTTTATCTATTTTTATATAAAGTATGTGTAATGAAAAAAAAAACTAGAGTTGGATAAGAATAATAACAATAAAAAAAGTATAGTATGTAGAATGAGTCTTTTTTGAAAGTACATTAAGCATTTATGGATTTTACCCTTCTCATTTCTAGTTGTAATAGTTAAAAGCCTTTTATCTAGGTTAGTTCTATATCATTAGCATAGCTTAAATTCAAAATTTCAGCTTCTAAGGTTTAGGAATAAGCTTTTTAGCTTATAAGAAAAAGCTTATATTCAGTTTAAGCCTGAACCTTGCACCTTTTAAGATCACTTTTCTTGTAATTCGTGTTAATACTTAGCTTATTTCTCTCTAGATATCTTTAGTACACATCATAAGCATCAAGTAGCATCTTTTGGTTTTAACTTTCATCAAGAAATAAGCTAGTAATAAGCCAAAGTCTAAAAAGTTAGGAAAAGCCTAAGTTTCTGTAAAACAGTTGGAAATGCTTATTTTCTAGCTTATTGAGTTTATAAAAGTCAAAAGTGTCTTTGTTAAAGTTGTTTAGTATAAGCTCCTTAACAACTTTCATGTTTTAAGTTTTTGCTTATTTTCACTTTTTAATAAGCCAAAAATAAGCCAAGTCGCGAGGTTTGTTTTGTACTTTTCCAATAGTATAGGGTTACCCGTTTACATTAGAGTGTAACTTTTCAGTAGTTACACCGCCTACCCTTTTCTTTCTTTTATTTCAATTTTTACCCTGTCTTTTTAGAATAATAAAATAGTTTTTAATAATTTTGAAATTAATTTAAATAAAATTAGGGTTTAGTTTTAATTGACAAAATTAAGGTACAATTAGGGTATAAAAATTAGGGGTTTTTATGCCATTCGATTTCTGCACCTTTCTAGTTTATAAATTTTATATGTCTGTCCTTATTTTTCCCAGTTACATTTTGTATTTCTCTGGAGTTAAATAGGTTATACAGTATTACTATTTTTTCTATAATTAGAGGTCGTTAGAAATAATTAAAAATAGTTAGAAAATTTTTAGGTTCTTTTATTGTGAAAATTTTCTTTTTAATATCTAGTATTTTGAAAATAAAAGTATGAATTTTAGTTTTAAGGTTTAGTGGTATTGTGTTATTTATTAAGTTAAGCTGTTGTTCTTCTTTAGGAGTGGTTTTTAATTTACATTTATTTGGTTTTTTATGTATAATTTATGGGAAGTTTTTGGGAGCGAGTATTATCTTTTTTTTGTATTATTTGGTGATTTTTTTTTGGGTTATGGGATAATTAGTGCATTAGATTTTAAAATGTCAACTTTTTAAGCTCAAGGTGGGAGCTGGATATTTTAATGTCTCTACTTCTTTGCTAGTTAATCGTTTTTAGTTTGTGCTATTAAATTCTCAAATCCTTTTTCTCATTCAAACTCAAATCTTCGACTGTATCGATTTTCCAGCACAGCCTCGTTGGGGATAAACGACCCGGGAACATTCTATACTACTTCTCGGTATTATTGATTTTGTCTCTAGACTATCCTTACTATATATATTTTATATTTTATTATATATTATATGTATTTTAAGGTGTGGTTTGGACGGACCAATTTTTGGCGCCGCTGCCGGGGAGGCTGTGAAAACGATTATCGTTACGTTTGACAATTTGTTTTTGAATCTGTGAATATTTTCTTTTATAAACATATAAAAAATACAAAAATATTTTTATTTTCTTTTATTAGTATAATTATCATATAAAAGCAACAAAAAAAACATTGTCTTTAATTATCAATAAAACTCACAAATTGGT